>JAVJIF010034289.1:0-100094 GCA_038442645.1 Agave tequilana | reverse complement strand
TGAATATCCTTTTGAGCCACGTGCCTTCATGCATATATCCTTGTGGACTCGTTTGTATCTTGGATATATGTATACTTTGGTTTGTATTAAACATACATATGCCTTGAAGATTAATAATATTAATTTTTAGTTTTCTTGTTTAAAGAATAATTGAACTTAATTGAACAAATTTTCATGATTGTGATCTCCATACTTGACTTGTACACTCACATTTATTATTTGCTCATGTTTTGTTTTCATGAGACATTTTTATGCTTAATTGGATTAGAGTGTTGATTATCATGTGGATTTCATTTTTATGAAAATGATTTGTATTTATTCCTTGCTTGAAGGATTTCGTACTAGTTTAACAAAAATTTTCATTTTAACTAGTTCATATTCTTCGTTATAATATGAGATATACACTTGACCCTATTCATTCAATTGGTATCATTGAACACTTTCAATTGGTATCAATTTTGATCTTTTTGTATACTCATATATGGTTTGTATATGTATGCTTACTCTTTCAAGAATATCAATGTCATTGGTATCTAATTTTCATACGTATATATACTTGTTTATGCTAAGCTTAAAAAAAAAAAAATTTCTATTGTTTGATTTGTTTTCAATTGGTATTTTAACAAGCTTATGCATATGTTTAGTTGGTATTTCATAAAGGGGGAGAAAATTTGATGTTGTCTTTCAATTGGTATTTGATTTCCACTCCCTTGCTTTATGTTAAAATATAGTTTCAAATTGGTATCATATGTTTAAAAGAACACATTTCTCTTAATGATATCAAGATGTTTATGTTAAATGTTTTAAATTGGTATCTCAAAATTTTGTTTAAGAAAAACATATTTATTTTACATTGCCTATATGTGTATAAATTCATGTTGAGTGTATCTTGTATTGAGAGCTTGACAACTCTTCCTTATGTGGTACACGTGTGTAGGGGGAGCTTCACATATCCTTTTATGCATTACATATTTTGTGTTATGTGAATTAGGGCGTGTCTTCCTTTCTTCATGTAACTCATATGTGTAGGGAAGCTAACTTAGCGTCTTCCTCTTCATGAATGTATATAGCATATAACATTTATTAATCTTTATTTATCTTCATTTGATATCAAGATGCTTCATTGACATATTTTTAATTGATATCATGCTTGTAGTCACCCCTTATTGACTTTTGTTTTTGTTTTAGACAAAAAGGGGAGACCATTGTTTGCATTGTTTTGATTGACACAAAAAGGGGAGAAAAAAAATTTTTACCCCTCATTTTATTTATAGTTTTTGAATGTTTACCCCTTTGTTGATGATTGACAAAAAGGGGGAGAATTATTTGTGAGTTTATATATATGCATAGTTATGTTTTTGGCATATATTAAGTTTAATATAGTTTAATGTATATTTATTGGTATCTAGAGCATCTAGAAAATGTTTATTTGTTAATTGGTATCTAGAGCATGCTTTGCTTTATATATTTCATTGGTATCTAGAACCTTTATTGTTTATGCATATTTGTGCATTCATGTTTTTAAGAGCCTTCATTGCATATTATTATGTTTATTTGTTTATGCATGAGTTAAGGGGAGCTTCTTTGAAGCTTATCTTTAATCCATGCATATATAACTCCATGAGTTTTGTCATCATCAAAAAGGGGGAGATTGTTGGCCCAAGGCCCTCCACTCTAGTTTGATGATGATCAACTCATGTAGTTATGTTTACTAATAATCTTGTGATTTAAGTTTCAGATCATTAGCAAGATATTAGTTGGTGATTAGCTTCAACAAGGTGTTTGGAAGCTTATCATGGTGATTCCGGTGCTCAAGCTTTAAGATCATACCTTTGCACTCGGTGGATCACGTTGGGAACAAGTCTACTTGAAGATGGAAGATCGTCAAGAGACTTAGGTACCTAATTTAGACTATGAGTTTTTAGATCCATTTGTAAAGATTAGAATAGTTGATATGCTCAAGTGCACAAACACACACGTTTTATTTTTTTGGATTTGGTTTTCATGAATAGTAGATCAAAATAAGTTTACTTTACTTCTATGTATATTAGATATGTTCTAGATATACATACATGGTTTAAACGTGCTAAACAAACTTATTTTGATATCCCTATTCATGTGTTGAAAACCAAGTTTGATAAAATACAAGTTTTGGTTTTGATAAAATTGGCAAGACACAAAAATGAATTGATATGTTGATATATGTCTTGAAATTTTTATCACTTGTTTATGTTTCAATACAAAAAGATAAAACAAGTTTTATAGAATTTTTGAAGTGTTAAAAGATTTCTAGAAAATATTTCTAACTGTTTTTCTGACCCATAAATCTGTTCCAGGCTTCAACCAGTCGACTACGAACCTGATTAGTCGACTTGGCTGAAGTCCGGTCGACCGGGCCGGTCGACCGGACGTGCACAGATCTGTGCACGTTTGGCAGACTTGGGACGGTCGACCGTACCGGTCGACCGGGCCGAGAGCTCTGCTCTCTGTTTTTGCTTGGGTCGACCGGAACGGTCGACCGCTGCAGAGAGCTCTGCTCTCTGTTAGTTTGGGTCGACCGGTAGCTCCAACGGGTCAAAATATGACCGTTGGAACGGTCGACCGTTGCCTGTCAGAGCTGCCAGCTCAGCTCTAACGGCTAGTTTCTGTTTTGGCCTATATAAACCCCATCTCTTTGGGATTTTGGCTAAGGTTTTCAGGAGAAAAATTCCAGACTTTCTCTAGTGTTTAAAAGAGTTTAAAAGAGTTTTTAAGTCAAAAAGATTTCATCTTATTTGTTTTTTGGGTTTTTGGAAAATCAAAGAAAGCTAGGGTTTTGGAGATTGTTTTGTTTTTCGTTTCTATCATTTACAAGTGATTTTCCAAGTAGATTTTCTTTGTTGCTGGTTTCCAAAAACACCTTGTTTCCACACTTGAGCTATCACCTATCCTAATCTATTTAGGATCTTGTTTTTGTGGAAAAGAAAAGAGAAAAGAAAAGAGAGATTGAGTTTGTGGTTTTTGGAACCACTTGTTGTACACCCTTATTCTTGTTGTATCCCTCTTAGGTAGAGGTGATCGGGTGATTGGTTTGCTCCCTCTAGTGAGAGGTGGAGATTTGGTTGTAAACCCTCTTCGGTAGAGGTGTTGGTTGGTTGTTGTATTTGGCTACGGGCCTACCCCTCGTTGTGAGGTGGTTGTTTGAGAGAGGATTTGGTACTCCTAATGTTGTAAAAAAATCCTCTTCGGTAGAGGTTCCCTCGGTGGGAGATAGTGGATTGGAAATCCTACACGGTGGTGTAGGCGGGATGTAGAGCAAGGTGCTCGAACCTCGAAACATATCGTTGTGTTTGCGTTTGCTCCACTTGTCTCTTTAACTCTCTCTCACTTTATATTTGTGCATAGCATCATTCTTATTGGCATATCATTTACATTGCTTGTGTTGCCATTGCATAATTCATATTGCTATATCCTTGATTGCTTGGCTTGATTGTGTGTGCACATTGCTTGGATTGCTTGTGTGTGCCTAACTTATACTCATCCAACAAGAGCTTCACATAGCACCTCAACCCATTTCAAGGGGAATCAATGGGAGTTAGTCCAGAGCCTCGCAAGGGGAATTCGGCTACACTTGTTGTATTGTATTAGTTTGTGCATAATTTGCATTAGCTTCCGTATTTAGCGCACTTAGTTTTGCATTTAGTCTTAGATTAGCACTAACACCTATTCACCCCCCCCTCTAGGTGTCTTTTCACAAGGTACACTTCCGCTTTCTTATTTTAATTTTCCTCATATATTTGAATCTTCATGGAGACTCGATCTATATTTTAGAATTTGATTTATGTTAAAGATAAAGTTATAATTTTAATCTTGTTTATTCTAAGGACGATTATTGTAGATCGAATCCTTTTATTTAATTTCAGTTTCATCATCGTCAACATTTATCTTCAACATGGTTAAGAAAGGCGCAACCTAGCTTTGATGTGTGGTATGTGGGGGTGTCCCCAGGCGCATTTTGTCGAGTACTAGCCATGCATTGCAGTGCCAAATTCGCCTGTGTTGCTTCTGCAGAGAATGAGATTCCTTCGAAAACCTTCTTACATCTACTTTTCCACACCCACCACATAATAATAACCATATTCAAAGGTTGTAGTACTACAAGTGCTCAAGTTTTACCATCTCTTGACTACCGAACCGATATCATCATCCGTCGTGATATGAAAATCAATGTTGTCACGACACCAAACACATGTAGCTGAAGGACAGTGAAGAAGCAGGTATGACACAAACTCAATACTATTGTTATAGAGCGAACATGTCCATCTACTCTTGGGATAACTTGAGCTCAACAGCCATTAGTCATTAACGCATCACCGAGGCTTCTCTGAATGAAATGAAGGATCCAGGGTTGTATCTCTTTCATGACCCAAAGTTTCCAAAACGTTCCAGAGTTAGGTGAAGTCGCATACTTGATCAAGCTTCTATATCCTGAGCGTGCTTTGAGTCTTTTATTTTTCTCCACTATCCAAATTAGTGTATCACATCTTATCAGGGTATACTGGTTGATGGGGTTTTTAGAATTGCATTAGCGGACACATTATCGAACACCTCTGTAATCAAATCCACGTTCCAATGTCCACTGCTGGGCCGAATTAGTTGGTTGACCATCACTAGGTTTTTATAAAAACCCGGGTGGTTTTTGGAGAGGATGAGGTTGAATTAAGGCCCAACGATCATCAAAAATACAAGTGTCATTCTCGTCTGTTATCGACCACACAGTATTGTCGAGTAATTTGGATTAGATGTGTTGAATTCCCTGCCAGAGGCTTGAACATCAGTGCTTCAGGGAGGAGTGGGCAAATGACACCTTAGGAAAGTACTTTGCCTAAGAATTTGTACCCATAAGGCACCTGGATTGTTACTAAGCCTCCACCCAAATTTAAGGAATAAACTCTTATTAGATGCAGTGATATGTTTGAAACCAAGCCCACCAATAGCCTTTGGTTTCTTAAGAAGAGCCCAACTTTTGAGGAATAGCTGCCTGCCTTCAGTGTTGTACCCCCAAAGAAGTTCCAGATAATTTCCTTCATCTAATTGCAAGTGGCTTTGGGGAGAAGTCCACTGCCCATCTGGAATGTCAGAATCCCGGCCAATAAGGATTTGATTAGCACTTCTCGGCCGAAATGTGATAATAGAGAGTTCTTCTATCCTTTTAGCTTGCAATGAATCTTCTCTATGGGCTATTTGTGACCCGAGATACGTTGGCGTGTCCAAACAAGGGAGCACTCATATAACTTTCGGTAGTCTTCATGAGTTGAACTCCAAGTACACTTGCAAATTCTTTTTTCACACTATTCGAGAGATTGTTAATGAAGAAAATTGATGGCTTATTAAAATTTATCACATGTCCTGACCAACTTGAGTAAATTCAAGAATATATCTGACGATCTTCAGGTTGCCAATAGTGGCCTTTCCAAATAATATAAGGTCATTGACAAATATGAGGTGTGTGGTTAATGGGGCCGTGTAGTTGATCTTCATGCCCTTAAATACTCCATGGCTTTCTCCTTCACATAACAGTGTTGACAGGACCTTTAAGCATATAAGAAACAGATAGGGTGATAGAGGGCAGCCCTATTGAAGGCTTCTTTTGGGATGGAAGAACTCGTCTACCTCACCATTGATATTTACTGCGTGCGAGAGGTGCAAACACAAGCTTTGATAAGATCAATAAAGTTTTGGGAAAATTCAAGAGGCCTAGAGAAGGAAAGACCACTCTAGTCTATCGTAGGCTTTGGACATGTCTGCTTTAAAGGTGAAAATTTGGTTCTCCTGTTCTTCTGACTCATAGAACAGACCAACTCTTGAGCTACCACAAAATTATCCAGAATCTGTCTACCTGGAATGAAAGTTATCTGTTGGGGTGAGATAATACCATTGAGTAGTGTGCGGATCCTATTAGCAAGACAACTAACACATATATGAAGTTTAGGGGCTGTTTGGATTCAAGGAAGTGGAAAGTAGGTTTTTTTTCTTTTGGAAAATGAGAATTTGTGTGAATCTTTTTTGGTGTCTGGTTAGTAGTTAGAAAGTAAAAGTAAAAAAGTATATTGTGTTTTTCGGTGTTTGGTTAGTAATGTGAAAGTGAAAGTGAAAAGGTTGACCACAAAGTTGACCGTAAAATAATACTAAAACAAAAATTAATTATAAAAAAAATTTGAATTGTAGCTAGAGTGCAAGTCAGATTTACATGACCACAAAATTAACTATTTTGAGTAACAACTTATTACAAATGAGATTTACATGACCACAAAATTAACTGCAGCACTTTGAAAGTGAGGAAATGGTTGTGTAAAAGAGAAAAGAGAAAAGAGAAAAAGGAAGGGGTTTTTCTATTTTCTTTAAAGTGAGAAATGACACTTCCTACTTCCTCACTTCCGCCCACTTCCTTGAAACCAATAGCCCTTTAGAGAATCTTGGCACATACAATGATGGTTCAAACACAAGCACATGTACTGCACTGCAACCAGTTACAATCCAGTTGATGAGAAGCAGGGAATATTGTTGCTTGTTAATCAGCCCTCATTCCCAATCATGATGCGTTAATACTATCTTTCTATGCCCTTAGGGCCTTTGTTTTTTTTTTTGGAAGAAATGAAGAGACAAAGAAAAGGGGGTAAAGAGAGAATGAAGAAAGGATTTATTGAAGAGAGCTTTTCTATTCACAATTGTTTGTTTGTCCAAATTTAGAAGAAGGAAGAGGTCACTTCTCCTTCTTCCACACTCATTTTTGTTTGATTTGCACATGGAATAAGAAATGAAGAAGATCATAAAGAAAGGGTGTGAGCACTATGGTGAGATTACTCTTCTATTGAATAAGGACATCCTCATTCAATCTCTTAGCCCATTGTTATTAAAATTTCACTAATTTTTTAAAGTTATTCATTAAATTATAATATTATATTATTTGACATTTGATTAATTATCTCAATAAGCTAAACATTACCAGCACTACTAAATAACACTATAGTTGATGGCTGCAGCAACAAATCAACACCAGCAGCAGCAAAACAGGACAATAATAACCCACATCAACAAGATATTGTACAAAAGTACACAACAACAACAAGCAGCAGCCAACAGTAACAACAACAAGCAGCAAAATAGCAGCACATCAGCACATTAACAGCAATAGGAAAAGCATAATATAACAACGACTCACACAACAGTAATAAAAACACTCGCATCATGGCCAAAAAAGGCTTTTTATTAAGTTACAAATCAACATAACAAAAAAACAATAAGTTAATATAACATAGAGTTATTTTTGATACATTGGATATAACATAGAGATAAGTCATTAAATTAAAATACATGTTAAATATACACATAGTAGCCAATAAAGGTCGATATCACAACCAACAGAAACTACATATCCACAACACATTTTTAAATATAATATAGTAGTAGACTGAAATGTTCTAATATACCCAAGTATCACTAGATTTGTGTATATGTACAAAACTATAGTTACTCAACGAGGATGAACCTTCGAGTCAAGTATCATCGTGACCATGCACAAAAAAGTAATTCATTGATGACTATTATAAAGTTTGTGCTATTTTTCTACAAAAATCAAAAGAGCCAACAACACAGAGATAGCTAGATAGTTTCATTTCCAGATAAACTACCATCACTCGCACCATTCACACTTCCATTTCCCATCAAATTTTTCATGTTAGCAACAAGGTCATGTTTCCTTAGGATCTCGATTACTTTTATCCTTTGAATCTCTTGAGGCTTCACTATAAAGGACCTCGCATCTAGCTCAATCTTGTAGAGGTCAGTGAAGACCAAGTTGAGATCCTCCATCTTAAATGCTTTAATGCCGCGTATAATTTCTAATAACTTTTTAAGTCACATGTCTTGTCGGTTAGCGTCAATAGCTTAGCTATATCTTTTAGCCCTCCTTCATTTCTTGCACAAGCACCGCTTGTGCATTCTCCCTTGTTATCTTCCTACTCGACCTAGAGCTCTTACCAACTATGCTTTGAGGAGCACCACCCACCACCTTTGGCTTGTAGGGATGGGATCTCAATAGGACCATCATGATTGTGAAGATTGATGGGCTCTGTTTTATTCTCATTCTCCGTGTCGTAGCTAGTCCTCATGAACTCTCCATTGGCCATATACTTTCCACAAAAAATTTTAAGTTCCTCCTAATTCTCAATTGATTACTTGAAATATTGAATTTGTTTTAGATGTGCCTATAAAGAGATGCATATTCCAAAAATCAATTACATTCATATATCTAAAGTGTGTAATTAATAAATGAATGCACATAAATCACATTACCGCAACATTCTCATCATAAGTCTTCACATGTAATGTGATGGTCTTTGTTGCATCATTTCATCCGGCTCCGCTAAGTCTCCTACATTGACATATAAGTTTTTATTTATCTTTGAAAACTGTCATGTGATTCTCCACATTCACATGTGAGTAGTTCTCGTTGAACATTTTGTTGATGTGATATGCAGTCATAACAAAGACTTTATTTTTAAAAATCTTGTGAATTTGTTTCCCTTGCTAGCTAGATCAACCAAGAATGGAATGGGCACTTCATCATAGCATGCCTTTTGTAACGGTCCCAGTTATAATAATCCTCGATCCACATAAAATTATCTGGATTTCTACTAAATTTTGACAGTATCTCTTCTGTAATAACAACAATGCCTGTAATACAATTATACAATTTTACCATAATCGATCTACTTATAATATCCTCGAGTCGCAGTCTCAACTATCAAAATCATAATATATATAAGCTCAAGAATACTTCTCTCGACATCCTCGATCCAACACAATAACCATTTCCAACACCAACCCAAATAACATCTACAACCATGCATACATCTCCATATATAAACAGAGATCAAAATATCTAGCTCACAAGTCTAACACATATACATAACGTACATCTCACGTTTGATGTTTATAAATAGAAGCATGAAACAATTCAGAGGTGACAAAAACATAAGTAAATTCCACAGAAGTGCTCACGAAGCTTTAAGCCGGGTCTTTGCCCTTATCGTGATTATGATGTCCTATTGAGATCCCATCTCTACAAACCAATGGTGGTGTTGCTTCTCATAACATAGTTGGTAAGAGCTCTAGGCCTAATAGGAAGAGAACGAGGGAGGATGCAGAAGCGGTGCTTTTGCAAGAACTGAAGGGAGGCCTAAAAGATATAGCTAATGCTATTGACACTAATTGACAAGGCAAGTGACTTGAAAAGTTGTTAGAAACTGTGTGGGGGCATGAAAAGATTTGAGATGGGGATCTCAACTTGGTCTTCGCTGAGCTCTACAAAAATGAGCTAGATGTGAAGGCCTTTATATAGTGAAGCTCTCAAGAAATTCAAAGGATGAAATTAATCAAGATCCTAAGGAAACATCACCGGTTGCTAACATGAAAATTCGATCGTAGAGGAAAGTGCAAACAATGCGAGTGATGGTAGTTTATCAGGAGATGAAACTATCTAGATATCTTCGTGTTTTGGCTTTTTTGATTTTTGTAGAAGAATATTACAAACTTTATAATAGTTCTCAGTGGATTATTTTTTTGTGTATGGTCAAGATGATACTTGACTCGAAGGTTTATCCTCGTTGAGTGACCATGTTTTTGCACATATCCACAAACCTAGTGATACATGCGTATATTGGAACATTCAATCTACTACTATATTGTATTTAAACATGTGTTGTGGATTATGGCCTCTGTTGGCTACTATGTATTGTATTTAATATGTATTGTAAGTTAATTACTTATCTCTATATTATATTCAATATATCAAAAATATCTCTATATTATATTGACCTATTGCTTTTGATGTTTGATTTTGGAACTTGATTAAAAAAAATTTATTGGCTATGATACACATGTTTTTGTTATTATTGTGTGTTGTTGTTATGTTGTGCTTTTGTTGTTGCTGTTTTTTGTTGCCTGTTGTTGTTGTGTGCTGCTGATGCTGCTGGCTATTGCTACTGTTGTGTGTTTTTATGTTGTATGCTGCTGATGTGGGTTACTGCTATATTGTATGTTGATGATGTGGGTTGTCGCTGTGTTGTTTTGTTACTGATGGCATTGTTCTGTTGTTGCAGCCAGCAACTGTAGTGTTGTAGTGTTGTTTAGTAATGATGTTTAGTTTATTGAGATAATTAATCAAATATAAAATAATATATATTACAATTTAATGATTAACTTTAAAAAAAAACTAGTGAATTTTTAATAACAATTTGAACATGGTGAGGTTACCCTAATGGGCCATGAGGTGGGATGGATATTCTTATTCAATAAAAGGGTAATCTCACATGGTTTTCACACCTTTTCTTCAGGATATTCCTCATTACTTGTTCCATGTGCAAATCAAACAAGGATGAGTGTGAAAGAGAGAGAGAAGTAACATATTTCTTCTTCTAAATTTGGACAAACAAACAATTGTAAATGGAAAAACTCTCTTCATTCACCCTTCACCCTCTCTTGTTCTCTCTTCCATCTCTTCCGATAAACAAATAAGCCCTTTGAGCAGAAGAAAAATCGGGAGAGCGCCATCCACGTTAGCGCTAGCCTGGACAAAATTAAAGTATGAGTTCATTTTCTCTTCCAATATAAAATAAACAAGTGAGTTGGGAAAAGAATATCTTCCTCTCTTCCTGCTCTTCAGGGCAAAACAAACATACCCTCAATGCCATTCATTTGGGGAATATGGGAGAGCTAGCTAGCCCTTCATTTTTTAACTCTTTTTAATTTACTTTATTCAAAATAAAGATATACCAATATAATTCTGTGTTTTAAATGAATACAAAAGAATTCAATGGACAATATGAACATATATGGATCTATATTAGTTCTTTCGAGAGACAGGTATAACACAGATATGACACAACTAATGTCACTAATTAGTATACGTTCAAAGCTGAAAATTAACTGCACTGACTGCGCATAAATATAAATATATGTAGATTTTTTCGATTCACGGTAGAAATTCCATGATCACTTAAATAATTCCTCCAAATGCAGGGATAAATATCATATATGTATTCAAATGGCATAATTCACCATTGTTACCTGATTGGGAATAAGAGAGAGTAACAAGATATTAATTTCTAGCAAGCCCTTTTAAAAGGAAAAGATAAAATAAAGAAACAAAGAGAAGAAGGGATTACCGAGGGCTTTGGTTGTTTCACTTTGATGGGCCTTCATGATTCTGAATTTTCAGAATCATGACCCTGCAATAAAATGAGGTTAATGAGAGTGAGAGAGAGAGAGAGAGAGAGAGAGAGAGAGAGAGAGAGAGGGTGCTTGGCTCCTCGCACGCCACCCGCAATAGGGCAATCAGAACATGAAGATTGGTCTGCACGTGTGGCATACAGGGAGCCAGGCACTCTTTATTACTACCACCCCATTTTCAGGTTGCTGCTGCGTCTTCTTCCTTAATTTCTTAATTCTCTTCACTCAAAGCTCCTTCTCACTCCACAGTACAAAAAACCTACCAGTATGGGGGAGAAACTTAGAAAGAGAAAGGAGTAACAAAACGGTTTGTTAGTGATGGAGAATTTATAGGCTTCAGGGAAGTTAGGATGAAGGATTTTCTTGCTATAATAAAATAATAAGAATAAAAAAAAACTTAAGAAGTGGAAGAAGCCACTGAATTAAATTAAATTAAATAAATATTAAGAACAAAAAGAAAGACAGACAAAAGCCGGGCGCTCTTTAAACTCCCCGCTCCCAACACCCCACCCCCCAAATAAAATTAATTAATTAATATTATTATAATGAATATTTAGTAAAAGGATGCTAACTAGCTAAAACCCTAGTTAGGTCCGAGGCGGCTGAAGCCTGAAGTTCTATGCGAGAGAGAGAGAGAGAGAGAGAGAGAGAGAGAGAGAGAGAGAGTGCTTTCTATTGCACTCAACTTTCTAAGGAATGGAGAATTTTAAACATTTTTTTTTCATCTTCTTTAACTCATTACTTTTTCTCTTTTTGGACGTGTATTTATCTGAAAGTGCTTGGATCACTCTGGTGGATTCTATTCCCTAACTTTAGTACTTTACTCACCGATTATAATGAGGAGATGTAATTTTACCCTCCTTTGATTCTTTCACCCTTTGCTTTGTGTATATATAAAAAAATTACTTTTTTTTGTTATTTTTGAAAAATAGTAAAAAGTCACTAAATATTGTATAAATATGTGGTCTTCTAATATATATATATGTGTTGTGTGTGTGTGTGTGTGTGTGTGTGTGTGTGTGTGTGTGGATTCCACTCCGGCCAGCCACTTGTTACTAATACTGTAAGTAAGCCGTATTGTAAATGGGCCTATGTAAATTCTGAATCTAAATCTTATATATAATAGATTACGATCTGAGTCTAGAAAACTTAGATTTGAATTTGGATTTAGCCTTTTCTTTCACATGAACCCTATGCAGATCTAATATTATTATATCAAAATTTGGTTTGAATCTAACTCAAAACTATGGGAAAGCAGTAAATAAATTTGATTACTTTAAAAAAAAATAATAATCCTTACCACTCAAATTCAAAACAATGAATTTTTGATAGAAAATCACATTTTATTGAAATCGATCGTTAACATTACAATGTAGAGTGTTCAAATGGTTGGAAAACAACATGCTTTGAGTTGTATAAAAATGAGTGGAAAATAATATGCTTCTAAGATTATATGCTTGGAGACATACAAGTTCCTAACTAGATCTTTGATCTTAGGCAAAACACTTGATATCTCTTAATACTAATTTTTACTCGGTATAAAAATTTCTAGATTATTAAATCAAACAGACTTGTTATGTTGGGTTCTTCATTTTATAACATGGCAAAGATATTGCCTGATCTATTTGTCTATAAAACATATGCCAAAATGAAAAACATTGACCTTGAAAATTAGAAACTTTCTTGATGCACTTATACCTACATATACACTTCGCCTTTGTAAGTAACGCATGCAACAAAAGAGTACGACAACACAAAAAGGAGGACACATTCATTTTACCACGGTTTTGTCTTCCCTTTTATTTTCTACATGCGGGAGTTTTTAGGAGTAAATATTTTGGCAATTGTCTTCAAGTTTTTGCTTACTCCCTCACGTCAACTTGGAACAAATTTTTTGTGGCGTTTTAACCCAGATCAAATGCACTAGATATTATTCACAAATATCTAAGATCGTGCAGGTGTTTTGTAAATTTAATTTACAATCAATGTTTATTACTTTTCAAGCTGGAAAGAGATCTTACTATTGTGCTCTTTGTCATTTGAGCTTTAATAAACTATAGTGACTTGATCGAGAAATTCTAAAGTAGATTCAATAATTGTTCATTCAAATCCGTTCTGAATTGTCATTTAAGCAAAATCAAACATGTTTTTAGTATTCACATAGTAAACAAATTAAACTGAATATGCATGATAGCTCATACATATTCAATTCATCTAACATGTTTAGTACACCAACATTCTATTCTTTAAATTTTCATGTTGTGACATATATAGATTAAATTCTAGAGCGATTATTTAGGGACTTGATGATAATAATTGATAAGAAATTAAGAATGCTAATTGTTTAGTGCTTGAAATGCATAATGACAAAGTTGAAAGCTTAGAAAAAGAGAGCAAAAATGAGGCAAACTTTAGAGAATAAGCCAATGCAAGGCCAATATGACCTACAAAGAGTTGTTAGCATATATATTATCTCATGACTTTTGCTTTGGAGCTCACAAGAGGAGATTTTTCTCTCTTTTTTGAGACAGGAGAACGCTTGGATTGAGATGGATCGATTTGGGGGCCTCGCTAGACCCAGAACTACAATATTGGACGTTGATTATTCTTGTTTGGCTTCTAAGATTGGGACTGACTCAATGCTTGCCAGAAAGCATCTAAATCTCCAAACTGATCCTTACAGCAAAGACAACCAATAAAAGAAAACTTAATCCAAAAAGAAAAAGAAATAACCAATAAACAAATCAAAAGAAAAATTAAGAGAAAATCCATGCTAAGTTTAAATGTTGAAAATAGTAAGACTATTAGAGTATAAATATATTACTTTCGACCATCACTACTGTTGGAACAGTGGGCTCTAATACAAGAGATGACAGGTGCAAGTAGAGATTAAACAGATAGCAACTATAAGTGTAACACCCTGATTTTTTTTAAAATCTTGATTTAATACTTTAATCTCTAATCAAAGAGATTATACAAAATGATTGGAGGTCATGATTGAATTTATTATCTTGTAGAATATATATATATTTTTACAGATTTCCAGTGAATGAAAATTGATAAATATAAATATAGTGTATACACAAGTGTATGGGTAATGGGATATGTGTATGTATATAAGTACTATATCTTAATTACATAAATGTGTACAAGGAAATGGTAATTAAATACAAAGATTTATTTAGTCTCATTTTTTAATTGAGATTGATTAATTAAGTTAAAGAGGTAGTGGAGAGTAGGGTCATGATGAGATGAATGGCTTAGATTAGGTTGAGTTTAGTGATGGGGAGTTACATGGCTAAGATGAACTTGATTCTAGTAATGAGGAGGTGGCAATAGGAGGGGATATGGGAACTGTTTGAGGGCAAGTGGCAAGAAGAAAAGGGGGAAAATTATATATTTTTCTTCTTCCTTCATCTCTCCCTCAATCAGGATCTCTCCCAATCCCTTCCTCTCATCTTCTCTCATCTCTCAAGAATCTCAGAAATTTCTTCATCAAAATTTCCCTATCACTCTCAATCTCACTCTCTCCAAATCCCTAATATCATCCCTCTGGTGTTGGGCTGCGGCAACAACAACAGCTGCCGCAGCAGGCTGCCTGCCCAGCGGTTCGGGCGAGCGCAAGCGGCGATCGACAGAGAAGGTGAGAGAAATCATCTTGTATTAATTCCTCTCCTTACCTTGTTAAAATCTGAAATTTTCTTGAATTTTTAAAGTCTGAAATTTTCTTGAATTGTTAGAATGCTATAATTTCATTAAATTGTTAATTTTGAAATTTTCTTGAATTGTTAAACTCTGAAATTTTCTTGAATTAGTATAGGAGTTTCCCTCATGTCAAGTGTTATACCTAGATGTCATTGATTGGTAGAAAATGAGGAGACCTATGTTTATTTGTGTTGAGAAACTTAAAGCCATATTCCTTCATGGTTGTCATTCTAGAGTTAGATGAAAATTGATGACTTGATGGAGGTAATGAGGTGAGTGGGGATATTCTTCTAGCCTAAAAGAATCAATTTGTTTGCTAAGATTTTGATTTAATCCTGAATATTAAGTCTATTGTGGTGTATGTTGCATGTTTCATGTGAGTAGAGTCTTTAAAGTTTGATGTTTGGATCTATTTCTCTCCAATACTCTGGAGGCATTCAAACAATAAGGTGATAGCTGAAAGATTTATTGGAAATTTAATTTTTCAAATTAGGTACTTGTATCATGGTGATTTTTCCACAAAAGTAAGAATATATATGAGAGCAGGCCATAAAATTCGCACTAAACTAATCTTCGAATAGAAATCATCTTTTTGCTCAAATTGTGGCAAAATTGAGAAGCGGAGCGAGAGAACTAGACACAAGTGGAGCTTGTTAGAACTTGTTAAAGGGAGTGAGTGTTTTTCATGGAAACATAGCTTGTTCTAAGTTAGAAATTTTATGTGAACTAGTTAGATGAGGTAACGAACATTACTCTGATTTTGTGAAGCTACAAGGCCTGAAAGATCTTGTACTTGTATCTTAGTGGCAGAAAAGTGTGTTGGATTTGGATGACGATATTATTCAAGAATTTGGAGGGTTATGACTCGATACATTCTTTACGTGATAATTTTTGTCTAATTTTCGGTGTAGCAAGCAGAGCGATATAGAACTATCCTATCGAATTGTGTATAAATTTCAGAGTCTTAGTGTTAGATCAAGTGGCGCTCTTGATCCAATGGTATTAGCTTACAACTCTCTGAGCTCCGTGTAAATAAATGTTCTCATGAAAGAGCTTTTGTCCTTGCATTATATTGTTCCAAATTCAGGTGTGTATATTGTTATGGGCATGTCTACGTCATTAAATATTTACTGGTGTATTCACCCAGACACTTGAAAAGTCTGACATGTTTAGAGGTATTGATGCATTTGGGTATATCGTGTATATTATGTCGAGACGAATTTATAGATCCAATAATTAGGTAGAATTAATACAAATCCTATTGGCAAAAGAAAAGGAAGACAACATGAGGATTTACTCGATCTCTCTCTCCTTTCGCACATTAGTTTAGAAGTGATAGGTTCAAGAGGTTCAGGATAACTAAGGAATATGACATGTGGCAAGTATTGTAATTTTCAGTAAATAAGAAATAAGTTTTAATAACGCATGTTGTTACAAATTAATAACATTATCCGGTGTTGCAGATGTTACAACTCACAATTGTCCTGAAATAATATGACTGTGATTTTTGACTCTGTGATTGAGGGCTAGGATTTGACTGAAAATTTTATTAACAATAGTCACAAGTGGGGAGTATTGCGATAAAAGGGTGTAAAGGGAGATTGTAATCTAATTTCTATGTTACTTGTCTATAAGAAATAGTATGGTACTAACGTCACACTAGGTATTGATGTTTTAAACTTTGAGCTGCTTAGAGGCAAATTTCTGATACAGGTAGAACAATGTATTATATATATAAGATGTCTATATCCTTATTTCAATAGTCTAGTGCATGTAAATCATCAAAGTAAACCATCGTGGTGAGATATTCTTCATAGTCAAACTAACACTTGTTACAAGTGCATATCAAATAGGATAATGAACATATACAACAAGAACTAAATTACATCTTCAGTACATTCATTATTAGCAAAAATTTCTACAAAATGCATAAACCTAAAGTTGATCCTCCATCATGTCGCGACCTGAAAATATGAAACTGGAAGGGGGTGAGCTTAATAGCTCAGTGAGAGAGAATCAAAGTATATCAAGGGAAAAAACACAAGTAATAGAGAATTGAACAAAAGAAATGAGGAAAAAGTAATATCTCATTAGAATAATTAACACAATGATCATATAGTCTGTGTGACGGTCTGACTTCTCTAATAACCGATTCTCTTTAACTTTTTAGTTTTCTATTGCAGATTTCAAGGTTTAGGAATTCTATAAAATACTCGCCCTAATATTTATAGTTTATGCATGATTCTGTCCTAAGTATTTTTTGTTGGCCCAAAGGCCTTCCACTCTAGTTTTGATGATGATTAAATCATATAGTTATGTGTACTAATAATCTTGTGATTTTAGTTTCAGATCATTAATCAAGATATTAGTTGGTGATTAGCTTCAACAAGATGATTTGGAAGCTTTCACATGGTGATTCAAGAGCCCGAGCGACAAGATCATATATAGCACTCATTGGAGTCAAGCTCGGTGAATCATGAAGTTTTGGATCGAGTCAGCTTGGAGATGACGCTCTACAAGAAGACATCGGTACCATAGTTTAGTTTTGTGTTTAGATCCAAATTGTAAAGATTAGAATAGTATGATATGCTCAAGTTCACAACACACACGTTTCATGTTTTGATTTTCGGTTTTTGGTTTAACCGATCTTGGTTTGCATGAATAGATATTATATCAAAACAAGTTTACATGGTTTAATGTATATTAGATTTGTTCTATATACATGCATGCTTCAACTATTTAGACAAACTTAGTTTGATAGTCTATTTCATGTGTTTCATGTTTTGGTATTTCTAACAAACATATTTTTTGGAATTAAAGTCAAAAACTATGATATATATTTGTTTCATGTATATTGGATTTCTATCCATATGCATCATGCTTCAAAGTGTTTATATATCATGTTTTTGTATTTGGAAGAGTTTTCGACAAAACGTATTTTCTGTTGAAAAATCCAAGTTTGATAAATACAAGTTTTAGTTTTTGATAAAATTTGCAAGACACAAAAATGAGTTCAAATGTTAGTAATTGTCTTGAAATGTTTTTCACAAGTTTATATTTCAATATACAATGTCAAAACAAGTTTATTGGAGTTTTTAGTTAAGATAAAAGAATTTTTATCAATATTTTTACCTGTTGTTTCTGACCCAGAACTGGCTGACAGGCCAGGTCGGTCGACCGCGCGGTCGACCGACGTGCACAGAGTTGTGTACGTCTGGCAGCCCAGTAGGCCGGTCGACCAGAACTGAGAGCAGTGCTCTCTGTTCTTTTCGGTCGACCGGGCGGTCGACCGGCTGGTGCCTACGGTCAAATCCGACCATTGGCCGGTCGACCGGTAGGCCATTTTTGGCAGAATCTGCTGCCAACGGCTATATTTTTCTGGGGGCTATAAATACCCCATTGATGGCCTGTTTTCTCTTAGATTTTTTGTGCAAATTTTCCTTACTCTCTGGTGTTTTCACAGCAATCAAAAGAAGTTTTTGGACTTAAATTGAACAATCCATTTGGTGTTTTTGCTAGGGTTTGGAAAATCAAAGAAAAGGGTTTTTGGGAAAAGAGTTTTGATTCAACTTCTATATCTTGATTTTAGTTTTTCCCAAGGATTTTCTTTGTGATTTTGATTTCCATTCCATTGGTTTTCTCCACACTTGAGCTACATCTACTTTCTTATTCTATAGGATCTTTGTGTGGGAGAAAGAGATTGTTTGTGGTTGTTTGTTAGACCACCAAGTTGTAAACCCTAACTTAGCTTGGCTTTGTGCCTTTTTCCCTCATTATGTTGAGGAGGTTGTGCTATTGGGTTGTATCCCTCAAGTGGTGAGGTGATCCTTGTGTAAGCTTTGTGCTAATCCCTCAAGTTGTGAGGTGATTGTTTGTTGGCTTGGAGTTGTGCCTCAAGGAGGAGGTTGTGTTTGTAAGGAGAGGAGTTGGGTACTCCTTGTAATTGTTATTGCCCCAAATCCTCGGTGGAGGTTCCCTTTGTGGGAGTCCTTTGTGACAAGCTAGTGGACTTAAAATCCTTCTGGGTGAAGGCGGGGATGTAGAGCTTGGTGCTCGAACCTCGAAACATATCTTGTTGTTTGCGCTTGATCCCTTGACTCTTACTCTATCTCTCTCTCTCTCTTTACTTTGTGCCTTGCATCATATCACATTGATCATTCATACTTATATGCTTGGCTTGGTTGTGTGCATCACTGTTGCTTGCATTTTGTGTAATTGCAATTAGTTTTTAAATTCCGCATTTAGTTCACTATATTAGCATTATCACCTATTCACCCCCCTCTAGGTGATTTCATTTTTAGCATGTATCACCATGTGTCATATATCATGCACGAAACACAACAAACATACTCAAACTTATATGAGGATAGTTACTTGTCCCGGTGATACATCACAAAATCACCTCATTTTGTCATAAGTATAGTTTATTCATATGGATAAAACAATCTCACATAATCATGTTACACTTCACAGTATTCGCATATCATACTTAAAGATATACACAACACACATTATACATATGCATATACAATCACAATGAAATGTGAGAATCTCCATCTTCCCCTCCTACCGGCTCCCGCCTGGCCCTTCCTCCAATATGTATATGTATGTATATAACAATAATATTGTCTTCTCCCTCGACCGGCTCCCTCCGGCCCCTTCCTCCAATATATATGTATATATATATCAATAACACCGACTTCCCCTCCTACCGGCTCCCGCCCGACCCTTTCCTCCGATATATATATATATATATATATATATATATATATATATATATATATATATATTAATATATATATATATATATAACACCGTCTTCTCCCTCTTACCGGCTCCCGCTCGGCCCCTTCCTCCGATATGTATAATGTAACAGATATATATACACACACATACATAAGCACAAGTAACGATTAATTTGTCACAATGCGAACACCTACCTCTTAGTATGGTTTACCTTTCAGCTTGTTAATTATATCTCTTAACGTCCATATTTGATACACCATATATGTATATGCATATATATAAGCTACAAGTTACCACTGTAGTGATCTATCCATCTCGATTTTTATGAGTCAGGTTCTCATTTACTTTGTTAAGTATTCAGCCTTCTAGGTCGTTGTTTTCCATTGATTTACAAAGGGGAAAACTTACAATAAAAGTTGAGGAGCTAAATTACAAGTATTCTAAAAGATTACAAGTAGATCTCCTCAGAGATTCTGGAGAAGTGTGCCGATAGGAGTCTGGTCAGCGCGCGACCACTTTGTCCCTTTGACGATGCGAGCGATGAGATTCCCTTCTCACCTGGTTCGGAATCAGAGAACAGAAGGTTGGTAGAACCCTCTTATTACTTCTCAAAACCGCCTTCAATTAGGAATTCCTTCTCGCCTGGTTCTGGAGATTCCTTAAGAAGAAAGTATTAGGGTATCAGCACCCTGAATAGAGAAGCAATTCTCTAAAGTCTCTGAATTCTTGTGCGCACGGTGCGTCGTGAAGAAGTCTCTGCTTGTGGAGTCCTCTCTCTCTCTCTCTCTCTTTTGCCGGGGGTCTCTTGCGTATGTGCGTGGTCCGTCCTCCTTGTGCCCCTGGTGGGCTATTTATAAGGAGAGAAAGGGTATAATCGTCCCTTAAAAGTATAGAAACAGATTGAATCAAATCTGTTTAAATCTGGAAAGTAGCATTGCTGCGAGGCTAGGATCAGCTTCCGCGAAGCTAAAAATGGCAGGTCGGTTGATCCTCCTGATCCGTTTTGATTCTTTCCATATAATTGAAAGATCTCTCCTGATCCTCTTACTCGTTTTAGAAGAGTCAAGAGATTGTGGCAATCAACTGTCAAATTTGATCTCAGATTTGATCTTAATTGGATTTGATCTTGATCCCAATTAGATCTGATCTCATCTGGAGATTTGATTAGTCAAAGGTTGACCATAGCAAACTAGCAGCGGCGCCCCGCTTTGAACTCACAGTGGAGCTGGAGGCAGTATCTGGCGAAGTCAGAAGAAAGCTCTTCGGCGGAGCTAGATGTCGTCTGTGACGAAGCTACCGCATACCCTTTCTACGCAGTTGCGTGTGGCTTCAGGCGGAGCTAACTCTCTCTGCGGAGTTGCGCTCAGCAGTTCAGGCGAAGCTATAAGTTAGCTTCCTGGCAGAGCTTTGAATGGCTTCAAGGCGAAGTTGGATGATCTTAGCCTCTCAGGCGAGGCTATCCATTTGGGCTCATGTGATGCTAAGTGCTAGCATCTTAGACCTGCTGAGGTCTGTTCAGATACAATCCGGGCTCACTGTCTGCTTGACTGGATCAGTGGAGTCCAAGTTGATTCCTTGTCCCTCGGAGATGGGTGAAAACTGGTCGTCAGCTTGTCTGTCACTCGTCTTTTTAAATATCAACAAGTTTAGACATCGTTCGGGCCAGTAAGAATCTTGTCTTTTTTAAGTGTCAACAGTCGTATTACTATATATCAATATTCAAATATGTAGCATACAGTCAAGTTCATGAATTTTCAATGCATACACGTCATGGAGATCAATTCATCGACAAGACAAATACTAAATTGTTTGCTTGAAGGACAAATATAATTATCACTATAGGTGTACAACTTTCTAGTTATGTTTCAAGTTACATCCCCATCAATTTCATATATTCAACATACATTATGATTTTTAAACGACCATCGCTTAGATGTGGGTGCACACATGTATCAATAGCCATATGAAAAATGAGCAAAATCAATCTGTTATTTATTATTCATCTTTAGTTTATCAATATAGTTTTTCGAAGAAACTCTTATAATCATTTATACCCGTATATTAGTACTAACGTTGGATTTCTATTTACATCAATGGATTGCCCAAGTTTTCATTCGTACTCTAACATCACTAGTTTCTTAACACTCATTCGTTCAGTATGGTTCCCCTGAAAATCCTAATACAATAATTATTATTCGTTCAATTAGTCAATTAATGCTACCAGCATTATTAGTTAATTCATTATCAACATTGGTTACCGACTTCGTAATTATTAGTTTGAACTCCACTGATTTTCACAATTACTTCTTTCGTAATTATTGATTTTAATCACACAAATTAAAGCTAGGTATCCTCTACAGATACCGACCACCAATTGTTTGATTTGCTCAAATCTCAATTCACATCTCCATAAGACAATATAAGTAGATACAGTTTCCTTAGCTCATAACCATGTGGTATCCGTACTATTTTTTTTCGTAGTCTTCTGTTGCGCCAGTTTTATAGTTAACCATTAACATTCGATCTTCCTTACTATTGAGAAAGCAATTAGTTATTGTTCATAACCAATGTGATCAATGAAGTGTTATTTGAATAAAAGCTTGAAAGGACTCCTGCAGCCTTATTACTCATACATTATGAGTTTATGGATCAAGACCTTCGCATATAATATTCAGATAACTAAATCTCATAAACTTGAGAACTTATTGCCTAGAACTTTAGTATTGTGAGATGGATAGTGAATTCATGTATTGTATAGAGATATGAGTTTATTATGATTATGATGAGTTGGAGTTACAGATAGTTTGACTTATTATGTGGATGTCGATAGGGGGTGCTCTCGAGTATTTAATTATTGTGTTTTCATATAAGTAGGCCGTTGTGAGCCAAAATATTATTATGATTGTGTGGGTGATTGTTAAGTTTGGTTTATATGTTTGAACTGAGAATAAGTAGGTTGGTGTTGACCGAAATTATTGTGATTTGAAATGTATATTTGGACATATCAATATTTTCAAAGGAGGTGTTACCGAAATTTTTAAGAATTAAGAGATGAATATAATAATCTGTCAGTTTAAAAGAATGTTTATGTTAATTAAAGATCTAAGAAATCTGGGACCATTACAGTTGGTATCAGAGCTCAGGATTTAAATAAGGATTAGATCTAGAACAGTTATCGTAGGAAGATGATTGATTGCTAAAATTGATTACTATGTTTGATAAGTATGTGTATCTTGTATGTATGATTGAATGTGGTTTGATACGTGTAGTTTAAGGGGGGTAGTGCGTTCTTACGTGAATGGTTAATCTCGAGACATGGGATATTAGAGCACTGCCTTATGTTCGAATTATGGTACTCACATACCATAATTCAGATGTGCTCTGCTGGGAATGTGGCCCTCAATATGAGTTGCCAGAGGTATAAGACACTGGAGTAAGAGAATGATTATAATATCAAGCGATTAATGATTAATTAAGATCGTAAGAATATAGTATAAAGTTGATCAAGGGGTAATGAATTTTCAAGGTGAAATACCGAGAAGGATATTGTATCGAGGAAAGATTTAATGCTATATGGGAGAAATGTGGAGATTTTATACTCACTCATTTCAGGTGCCAAGTTTTGAGGACGAACTTTTCTAAGGGTGGTAGAACTGTAACACCCTGATTTTTTTAAAATCTTGATTTAATACTTTAATCCTCAAAGAGATTATACAAAATTATTGGAGGCCATAATTGAATTTATATCTAGTTAGAGGTAAACATTAACATAATAATTAAATTCCTTGTTAGGGAATTAGAAGGAGTTTTGTCCGAAGTGATCATGACAACTTCTCTACTTGGAGATTGTAAAAGTAACTTGTCAGAAGCGTGATGTTAACTTGATAAGGATTCAATTACTGTTAGAGGTGTTGAACATAACAGTAATTTGAGTGGACCTGTCATTCTATTGAAGAGAATGGCAAGTGGAGTTGATCTGCTGGGGATATTTGCAGGATCCGCCAGGGATATTCAAAAGGTTTACTGTCAGAGGCGTGAGCTTTAAGAATGATAGTTCTAATCTGTGATTCATCTTATTGAGAAAATGAATACAACCTTTGTGGTCCTACCATTCCATGGATGAGAATTGGTAGGGGACTTTAGTGAAAAAAGCAGGATCAGGTCCCTTAGGATTTTTAGCAAATCCTCAGCTATCAACATATTTGATATGTCTTTACCAACTACCGTTTGAGTTGGGATAGACATGCTATTTCTCTCAGCATGATAAGTTGTTAAGGACTTTATATTGGGCTTAGAAGTCAATGTTTTCCTCTAGCCTTATTCACCAAAGACTTCGGATCGTGTCACATGAAGTGAACATTTTGTATTTTCACTGGTGACCTCTAAAATCTCACTGAGGATTAAAAGTTAAATCTAAACTTCGTGGGGAATTTGTCAGGTAGATTGACATTCCTTATGAAGCGTTACCTTTTGTTCCTCAAGACTCTGGTTCTCAACTGATCTTCACGTCTAGATATGGAATACAAACTTCATAGGGAATATATCGAGTAAGTCGAGATTTCTCATGGAGATTCACTTTTGTTCATCTTAATCAAGATTCTAGTCACAGCTGATCATCGAATCTGAACATGAATGTGGAAACACTAGAAAGGTCCCGCAAGAATGCATCACGAACCTTCTTCGATGAATTCGGCTCATTCAAGATTGTCGTGAAGCTGAACTGATTTGCCAAAAGAAGAATGCAGAGATGGTTTGAAATTGATTCCACCTAGAGAAAGGGACTCCTTGAGGAGATGAAACAGTCAGACGAGTCCGACTTGATGATCAGAGTATGGTATTAACGTGATCATGAATATCACTTGTCATTGATTGGTATCTGGAGCGTATCACAATTTGAATTTGCTAGGAGATAATCTCCACTCGAGTATACTGCCTCTACTATGAAAGTTTGTCCCCATTTGGTTGGTGGAATGACATACTCTAACTCCCTGCGCGTTTCGTGCCAATCATTGACTGTTGTGTCTCGTCGGGGATCTGGTTGTACTGTCGCAAGTATTATTTGCCAGACCTAGTACCTGTTGGTTATCAAATAATGGCTGAGACGATTATCTCCTCTTCAGAGCTGCTGATAGGAGTTGCTGGTGCAATGTCATCTTCTGCTTTCAGGGAATAATCATCTCCCTATCGAATCCCCATGGAGTCTTTGTCATGTTGACGATTACCTCTGACATCTTAGAGAACGCTAAACTCTCTATAATCTCTTATGGGATTCATTTTTCAACTCCCCAGCGAGTTTCTAATAGATTTCCCTCGGAGTCTATTATTTCCCTTTTCAGTCCCAAGTGGACTTTTCGGTTGTCACGTTAACGTTATACCTGTGACATTTTTTCTAAAATAATTTCCCAGGGAAACACCATTGTTCCCACGGAATTCAAAATTAAATCACATTCTCCAGTGGAATAACTCATTCTACATTCATGTCCAGCCTATTACCTCTGAACGGCAGAAATTCGGAGCTTGGTAGTATCTCAATCGGTTATATCCATGTTACCTTTGAACTGACAAATAGCAAGTTTCATCTTCCCAGTCCAGTAGAGACTACTCTTTTACTATTATGCCCAGTTCGCCACTCTGAACGGTAGAGCTCTGAGTCTAGTAACCATCAATCGGTTATGTCCATAATATCTCTGACTGACAGGTGCTTAGATCTCTCCTCTTTTTATGGTACTCAAACTGTCATGTCCATCAATCACCTCTGAACAGATGAGTCCATAACCTTATTCTCCTTTCCCCCGTCAGGGTCGGAAGTTCTTACTGTCAAGTTAATACGACTACTTTTGAACAGCGAATTGTGGTGGAATGGCATACCCACTGTCTTCGTCCTCCTCATCAGGCCATTGGAATAATCCTTTCATTGGTTCTGGTGAGGTTACTGCCGTTGAGAAAAATGGCTGTTCATAATTGTAGGGTATTGCGACCCTAGATCTGGTGTTTTAGAAGACACCTTCTTCATGTACCAAGACTTCGCCAAGGCCCGGGCTATAATCCGGATCTGGGAAACTATAGGGAG
Source organism: Agave tequilana (assembly GCA_038442645.1). Lineage (NCBI taxonomy): Eukaryota > Viridiplantae > Streptophyta > Magnoliopsida > Asparagales > Asparagaceae > Agave > Agave tequilana. The sequence continues at coordinate 74,302 of JAVJIF010034289.1, read as the reverse complement.
TGGCATGCGACGCTTGTCTGCCCCTACGCAGCTCTCGTCCCCTTCCGATCATGTTAACGGATGCAGAGGGCAAATCTTGTGATATGCTCCTTTTGCGATGTTTTACCGGAGCTTGCGACGACAGTCGATCAAAAACTGATCGTCGGCCTGGAGGAGTGGCAGGGATTGACCCTAGCCGGCAGTAGACTGAGTGGATTGTCACCAACTGACATCCCACTTGTTGACAACAGGAGGGAGAAGTCCGGAAAGATTCCGACTTTCGTTTGCTTGACAAGAATTCTCGCAAGTCAGACCCGGTCGGGCTTAAGCGATCTAGCGCATAGGACGATGTCCTGTTCTTTTCATCACCGCAGAGGTGATTAGCATTAGATAGTGCTTTAGTTCTAGCTTCGCAGCTAAAAGCTTTGGAAATGCCCTTGGGTGCTGAAGCTGCATAAGCACCGCTATCAACACTTAGGGATGATCCGTTAGCTTCACTGCGAAGAGCGATCTTAGTACTCGAAGAACTGGAGAACGAAGCATGCTGTGGTGCTTTATCCGCTGCCTTGCTGCTGAGGAGATTAGCACTAGATAATGCTTTAGCTCTAGCTTCGCAGTTAAGAACGTTAGGAATGTCCTTGGGTGTTGAAGCTACATAAGCACCGCTGTTAATACTTAAAGATGATCCGTTAGCTCCGCTGCGAAGAGTGAGCTTGACGTTCGAGGAACTGGGGGGTGAAGCACGCTGTGGTGTTCTGTTCGCTTCCTTGTTGCGAAGGAGGTTAGCACCGCTGGGTGCTTTAGCCTGACTGCCAGGAACTTCATGCATACCCTAAGGTGCTGTGCGTGCCACACCATCAGTAGCTTCGCTTATAAGAACGAGGCTGGCGCTAGGAGTTACTGCTCCAGAATTAGGCGAAGGTAAAGTCGCCGTTGTAACTTCGCGGCTAGTAGTCTCGACGAAGCTGGTAGGCATCTTGCCTTTGTCTTCGCGGGATAGGTGCACCTGTGGCGAAGCTACGCCTAAATCTTCACATAGAGCTTTCTGCTTTGGCCTCCACATCTGCTTTGGAAAAGGAGACTTAGGTTCGCAGGGAACCTGGCTAGCCAAACGCGAGGCTGAGAGGAGTTGGAAGGATTCTGCTTCCGGTTTTTACTCTGAAACCTTGGCTATCGAGACCTTTCTATGCTTTCGTGCATGGAGCATTGGACCACCCCAGAGAGGAGCTCTTCGAATTTTCCTTGGTCCAAGTGAACGACTAGGTTTTCGAAGGTAACAGGCTCAAGATTCTGACTTTTGCATTGCGGGCTTGCTTCCTTGTTGCGCTAGAGAACCGTGGTAGGCTCGCAGGGAGCCTTATCTGTCTTCACAGAGACTTGTTTCGAAGATTTAGCTAGAGGGGCTCTGGCCACACCGACTTTCTTGAATTCAGAAGTAGACCCAAAGGTCTGTTCGTCGCATTGAGACACTTGATTCTCAACAGTGGAGAATATAGCTCCCCAGCGGAGTCACCATCTTGTTTTTCATAAATTTTACAAAGGGAAAAACTTACAAAAAAGTGTCGAGAAGCTAAATTACAAGTATTCTTTTGAAATAAAAAAGAATTACAAGTAGATCTCCTCTGAGATTTCTGGGGAAGTGTGCCGGTAAGAGTCTGATCAGCGCGCGATCACTTTGTCCCTTTAACGATGCGATCGATCAGACAATTGGACTACTGCCTAATGGGATTCTCTTCTCGCCTGGTTCGGGGAATCGAAGAACAGAAGGTTGATAGAACCCTCTTGTTACTTCTCGAACTGCCTCCGCTTGGGAATTCCTTCTCGCCTGGTTTCGAAAATTCCTTGAAAGGGAGGAGGATTTTAGGGTATTAGCACCTAATTAGAGAAGTAGTTCTCTGATTCTTGGAAGCAAGTGAGTAGGTCTCTGTTTTTTTGCCGTCTCTCTCTTTTTCCTCCTTTTTTTGTCTTGCATGCCTCTGGTGGGCTATTTATAGTGAAAGCAGGGGTATAATTGTCCCTTTGTAAATCTGGAAACAGATTGAGTCAATCTGTTTACATCTAGAAAGTAGCCTTGCCGCGAGACTAGAATCAGGTTCTGCGAAGTTAGGAATAGCAGGTAATGTCGATCTCCTGATCTGTTTTGATTCTTTCCCAATAATTGAAAGATCTCCCCTGATCTTCTTACTTATTTTAGGAAAGTCAAGAGATTATGTTAAACAACCGCCCAATTTGATCTCAGATTTGATCTCGATTAGATTGTTCTTGAATAAATTTGATCTCATCTGGAGATTTAATTGGTCAAAGGTGACCATAAAAAAGACCGCAGCGGAGCTGCCGCGTCGAGCTCACAGCGCAGCTGGAAGGAGCATCAGGCGAAGTCAGAAGAGAGCTCTTCAGCGGAGCTGGATAAACTTTTGTGGCGAAGCTACCAATTATCCTTTTGCGCAGCTGCATAGGACTTCAGGCGGTGAAGTTAACTGCCTGCGGAGTTAATTGAGCAATCCTCGTAGCGAAGTTCGCGAAGGAACTCTCTGCGATGCTAAGCAATTTCAGCTTCTCATGCGAGACTTATCTTGTAGGCTCGTGCGAGACTAAGTGTTGAGCTAACTTGGTGTCCCCGGACCTGCTTGGGCCTTCTCACGAGTTTTTCTTGGTTTACTGTCTGCTTCGCTGGATCAGTAGAGTCCAAGTCGTTGATTCGTCTCCTTTGAGATGGGTGAAGAACTGGTCATCAGCTTGTCTGCCACTTGTCATTTGTAAATGTCAACAAGTTAGATATTGTTCAGGCCAGTCGGGAATCTTTTCTTTTTTAGAGTATCAATAAGACCCGCTTCAAAGTTTTCGTAAGTCTGTAATGAATGGCTCAGACTCCGAAATACTTTAAACTGCTTCGATTGATGGTATGTGAAATGCGAACGTCGCCATAGTGGTTTGAGTTCAGCTCCGCTTTCAATCCTGCTTCCGGGTTGGAATGAGTTCGCCGAGGAATCGTGTAGATTCACGATTCTGGGTAACTTCGCGTCGGGTAGTTTCGCGTTCGAGCCTCCCGGAGTAGCTTCGCTTCAAATCGGTTTTGGAGTGACGTTCCTTTTCCGAGGCTAACTGCCTTTCGACTAGTTACGAGAAGGATTGCTCCTTTTTCGAGGTTAGAATAACCTCTCTTGTATTAACGAGGGAGATCATTCCTTCTGTGCGCATTTCTGAGGGAGACTATTCCCTTTCTTAAGGCTCAATACTTGAATGCCTTAAATTCGCTCGCGCGCTTCCAAGCTTGATCAGGCCATGAGGCCTATAAATAGGACACTTGAAGTCCTCTTCAGGAAACAGACTGTTCATGACATCTCCTGGTTGTTCAGAGAAGGATACTCAGATCTTTGAAATAGTGGGGGTACCCACTCTGGTCACTAACCGGCCAAGAACTAATGAGTCTCGGTCATTTAGAGAGACTTTACCAATGGACTGGTAACTTTAGGGAGTTTATCTCCCTTAATTAGCTTTGCCAGCTACCTCAGGGATTGATTTCCCTTGGTTTTCATTCTGTATTTGATTGACTCGCAGAGAAGGGTTTTCAACCCTATTTTTCAGCTTCTTGCGAAGCTATCATTCTCGCTTGATCAGGAAAAGACTTTTTCATGCAGAGTTCCTATCTTGATCTATTGAATATGCCTGTTAAATCCGCCACATAGGTAAGGATTGGGATTTAGTCTCTTCAAGGTTGAGCCAGTCTTGCCATATAGGTGGGGTCAAGACTGCGTCCCTCTGGATCAGTCTGGCTTAGCCATGTAGGCGAGGCTAGGACTTGGCTTTGTTGAGCTAGTCCATCATCACTGAGCAAGCGAGGCTATCCTCTGCTTAACTGAAGCGCCACTGGATCGGATATGAATTGCTCCGCCTAAAGAATTTGACTTAGCATTTCATCTCTGTATTTTCTTTTTGCTACGCTAACTTATTTTCAGTTTGCATTGCAGTGAACTATGCTCGTCAGTCTTTTGTCTTGATGAAAGAGACTGAAAACTTACCTCTAGATCTTCTAGTTGAAACTTTAATCCTAAGTAGGAGAAACATACTGGAGTAACTGATGTGTATTTCAAGAAGAGGTTGGCAGTTACCTAAGATGATCCACTTCGGGAAGGGCTGGTAGTCGCTTATCCGAGATGATCCACTTCGGGGAAAGCGGACATCACCTGTAAGGTCTCAGATCCTTTCTTTGCCAATTTTAATCAAACAAGATTCGGCTTTCTGGTGGCAACTAGTCCTTTGCCAATTTTCATCAAAGAAGATCCAGCTTTTTGATGACAAAATCTGCCATTAAGCGAAGGATTACGACCTTGTGCAGGAGGAAAGCCTTTCGTATCCAGTTGGTTTGGCTTATCACCTTGGAAGTAGATAGGACAACTTGTATGCCCTTGAAGCGAAGATTTGTATGAAAGACAATCTTGATGTAGTATCAATGTATCTTCCCCTTTGAATCAATAAAAGCTTTATTTTCTACTTATCTGTTATGTTCCCCTCCTCTTTGATCGAGAACACCTGAAGTGGACCAACTTAGGTAAGTCTTTTCCTTAGGAGGAAATGAGAACTCTTAGCCGAGCTAAGCTTCCGGCGAAGCTGAAGACAGATTTTCAACTAAGTCAGGAGCCAGTTTTTGGCGAAGCTAGCACGAAATTTCCTCGAAGCTCAAGATGTGCTTTTAGCGGAGCTAGGGCACGTTTCTCAGCGAAGTTGTTCAAGCGTCACGCGAAGTCAACGCTGACTTATGGCGGAGTTAGCTCTTAGCGGGGCTGAAGTAACGCTTCTCAGCAAGGCGCTTAGGCGCCGTTTTTAAATTAATTGAAACGACCGCCTGCGCTCCTTTCGAGGAGGCAAAGTTTAGGCAATCATTAACTTATAAAAGCCCGATTAGGCTGAAAGAGAAGGAACCACTTCTCTTTGGATTTTCAGAGAACTCCAAATCTCTTCTTCTGCTTTCTTCCTCGTTTGATAATTCAAGAACTTTTTCAGTTCTCCGATGGCTCCCAAAGACGAGCAGGCAAAGAGGTAGCAACCTCTACGACGGAGGGACCTTCTCCTCCTCCGGTCATCGAACAACCTATCGTGCGTAGGGATCTTTCCCTCTTATTCAGAGATTTTCATCTCTTTTTGAAGCCAATTTCTGGCTATCTGTCGATAAATCCAGAGCGATCAATCTTGATCCCGTGATCTTAGGGAGTTCAACTCCCTTAACTTTCCTTGCTGAAATTTTAGGGGGTTCAATACCCCTTAATTTCTTAAATAGAAATTCAAGAAACCGAACGGTTTCTTCTCCAAGCTTCTGTGCGAAGCTAACCCTTAGGCGGTTCACATCTTGTCAAATAGTAGGGTGCGAAGCTAGCCTAATGAGCGTAGACGAAAAAGGACCTTAATGCCCTTAAAATAATTTTTTTTAGGCAACAGTACCTTTCAAACGAAGTTAGCCCTTAAGGGCTTCGCATTCTGTTGTCTGAGGTCAAGCTTCCAGAGCGAAGCTAATACTTGGATATTTTTCTGTATCCTGCCTTCATGTGGAGTGCGGAGTTAAGCTGCAGCTGCGAAGCTGAGCTTCGGGGCGAAGCTAGTGTTAGGCCAGCTTCGCTCGGAGAGCGAAGCTATGCCTTAATAAAAATTATATTCTTGTTTTAGCTTTCCTTCAGCCGATGAACTAATCATAGTTTCTCCTTGTTTTTACAGTGCACTATACTCCTGGTCCTCTGAACAGCCTCTTTGGAACAGCCAGGGGGCTGGACGGTAATGTTAGCCTGCAGTTCCAAGGGCAGGCTTCATTATTCAGCGAGAAGAGTGCTCCAGGTCGGGATGCTCTCATTCACGCCGGAGATCAGCGTACTATGAGGAGCATCTTAACTACCGCTCCCCTTGAGGATTCTGATCGAAAAATCTATCGGAATCCTGGTTTCATGTTTGGAGATGCGGCGCCAGACAACGATCACCAGCTGCTAGCCGGAGAGGGGCAGTGGATCTTCAAACTGGATGGTGAGAAGTATTATCTCTCATCTAGCAAGCGCCACTTTCCCTTGTCCTTCTTTCAATGTGTGACGAGAGCTCGAAAGATGCAGTGGCAAGTGACGCGGACTACTGATTACGTTCATGTGGGGAAGTTGATAGCTCCATCCCCCAGTTATACAAGGTCGGGTCCTCCTCGCTGTATATTGGGTCTCCACCCTGGGATGTACTTTCAGACATCCCAGTGGGAGAAAATCCCGCGGTGGCTCAGACTTTTGGAAATCAGTTTTTTAAGGCTCATGGTAATTATCCAGCCACTGATTTCAGGACCCCTGGGTGGATTCATCCCCCCAAAGCATGGTGGAGGAATTTGACTCTATATGTCCTTACCCATTTTAAGGAAGATCTGGAAAGGCTGGGACTCTACGAGGCCGTCAGGGTGACCTGTTATGGCATTCAGATGAGTGTAGCGAACTTCTACGCCATCTTTGAGTTGTACTGCCCAGTTACAGGACCTTCTTCACCCCTATTGGTGAATTGGGCATGGCTCTGCATGAGATGTGGGAAGTCTCTGCTCTGCCTTTGGGGTCTCTCCCATATGAAGAATATTTTCCGTGTGAGGCGGAATTGGCACTTCTGGAGAAGCAGGAGCCCGCCTTGTTTGAGACTTACCGGGAGTTGATGTGCCACTTTTACATTTACTCGAGCATGCATGGGTGCCATAAGGGAGCCTCTTGCAGTTCGAAAAGCTGAGAAAATTATTTGTTCCCTAATCTGGAAGGTACTCCCGAAGCGGCTCACTGTGGAGTTGCAGATGACATCTTTCACAGGATGCAAGAGCACTCCCAAAGGGATTTGATTTTGAAAGAAGATGACGGGCCCTATGAGAAAGGTGATATTCTTCGGAGTTTTCACTATCAGGCTCATCGACCGACGTCCGGAAGGCACTTCTAGCTGGCTTTTTAACGGTTTGGCTGAAGAGATGCGTGGTGCCATCTCCGTCTAGCGACGTCATTCATCCGACCGTCTTATTGTCGGCTATTCGTTTAGTCCACGGTCGTTCTCTCGGACTTCTTCCAGCAATGGTGTGATGTATTCAAAGAGGCCTTCGTGCATTGACGGAGGCTTTCTGTAGGCCACCAACGACGAAGCGGGGAAAGGGGACTATCTTGCCTTGCGACAGACCAAACCCTAGAATTGGTTTACCTTATACTTATTTGATGGCATGGTTCGCCCTTCACTGCCCTCAAATATCTAAGCCGATGAGGAGCCCCCAGAAAGTGTTCGAATGGCGCTTCTCCGTCGATTCGAGGGGAGTTCGTGGTCGCGGACTTATGTGGCTGCGGTCTGCAAACTGCTGTGCCGTCATGATGTCTACAGCCTTTTTTGGTGCTTTCCCTACATTCGTAATGCAGGCTATGGTGAAGAATTCAAGGATGTAGGGGAAGGGCAGACGTCATTGAGTCGGGGAGTCTTTGAATGGCTTGTTAGTATCCGCCATCCTACTTGTTGTATAGAAGCGGGGACACCTGTCACTTGGAGCCTATGTTCTGAGTCGGTTTGCTCGTCAGTTTGGGTATGACCAACTGTATGTAAGTAATCCGAACTACAGCCTAGCCTTCATGGGGAGCTTTATCGATGGAGCTCGTGCCTGACGGTTTTATATTGCTGGCTGTACTGAGGCGCGGCTGTGCATGCCGCTGAGGACTCCGAACCTTCAAACAACTTTGGGGTTCTGCCAGTGGTACAGAACTTCAAACTCCACACCAACTGGTTTTCTATTAATTCCTTTGGTGTAAGTTAATCTCTCAGCGGTTGAAGCGGAATGTCACTGAGAAGAGCGAAGAGGGTCCGCATTCCAGGCCTCGGAGAATTCATTGTTGTTGATGTACCGAGGCCTCGGATGCAGGAAGTCCTCATTTTGAAGGGGATACAGGTGCTTAAGCTCTAGCGGCTGCTTCTGGTGGGGTAGGCACAGCCCCCATGGAACATGTTGACGTGGAAGAAGTGGAGGAAGAAGATCCTGACGCCCACTTCAAGCGAAAATGGGAAGGTGGATCTCGTAGGATGAGGTAGTGAAGAAGCCTCATCGCTACGCTCCTACTGTTATTGTAGAGGGCGAGTCATCTGCAGTGCCTCCTCCTCCTGCTCCATTAGTCATTAAGCTGTCGGCCCCAAGGCAGACAGCTAGTAAAGCTGTTCCGGACCCGAGTAAGATCAGCTCCGTTCTTGTAATACATTCTTATATATTTCAGACAGCTCATTGTTTACTTTATGATTCAGGAACTGAGGCGGTGAGAGACCCGAGAGCTGAGACTGCCGGAGACCATAGGAGCATTATGATCCCCTGTTCACTTATAGAGAAGGCAATGAGGCTAGCTATTTCGTCGTCTCGGAAGAGTCTGGAGGTGATGCGGCTGATGTAGGTTCTTCGGCTGCTGGTGTTGGCCCGATGGCCCACATCACTCTAGTTTTGATGATGATCAACTCATGTAGTTATGTTTACTAATGATCTTATGTTTAATTAGTGACAGATTTATGATCAAGATCTTAGTTGGTGCATAGCTTCAACAAAGGATTTGAAGTCAAGTTTTGGAGCTAGCACGGTTTGATCCAAAGAGCTATTGGATCGTGTTTGGACCAAGTCAAGAAGATGTGAAGGCTTCAAGTGAAGACTTCAAGAAGATGAAGACTTGTGTCTAGGTTTGATTTATAAGATTTTGTTTTTAGATAAAATGTAAAGGATAGAGTAGTTGGTGGATTGCTCAAGTACCATATACACACACACTCTTGATTTAGTTTTATTTTAGAAAAGAATTTTCATTTTGAAAAAATATAGTTTTGATTTTTGGAGTTTCAAGTATTATGTTTTAACCAAAATCATGTTTAGTGCTTAATGTCAAAAACATAGATATTTTACCATGTTTGTGTAGTGGATCATATCCATACACACTATGCTTAAAGTTATTTAAATATCTTGTTTTTGTATTTGATGAAGTTTTGGAAAAACAAGTTTTGGAAAAATCAAGTTTGGAAAATACCGTTTTTGTTTTGAACAAATATTTCCATATTATAAAAATAGTCCAATCTTTTATAACATGCCTTGATTTTGTGCAAGCATGTTTGTTTATCAAAGTATATTGGTAAAATTATTTTTGTAGATTTTTCAGTATTTTATGGGATTTTATTTCATTCAAAAAGACCAAGTTTTAAATCCCAGATTTTCTGTTCCAGGCTTCAGCCAAGTCGACTAGTCGACCTACCAAGTCGACTAGGGCTGAAGTCGGTCAACCGGCTCGGTCGACCGACGTGCACAGACGTGCACGCCTTGACCTGGCAGATGGCCGGTCGACCCAGCCAGTCGACCGGAAATGAGAGCAGTGCTCTCTATTCTTTTCGATCGACCGGGCGGTCGATCGAGGCTCCAACGGTCGGATTCTTGACAACGTTGGGATCGACCGTTGGCGGTCGACGGACGACCGACAGGTCTGACAGAACCCCAACGGCTAGTTTTTGACAGCCTATAAATTTGGGGGTTTGGGCATTGTTTTTTATCAAGATTTTTGGAGACTTTTGAGCCAGTTTTTCCTACTCGTTTCAGAAGTTTTTCTCCAAAATATTGAGAGCTAATACTTCCAATCAAAAGGGGAGTTTTTATTAAGAGTGTTAAAAAGAGATTTCTTGAGTTTTCCTCCACAATTCTCATCGTTGTTTTCTCACACTACACTTAGCTATCCATTGATTATTCATTCTATAGGAGTGTTGTAGTGAGATTGTTTTTAGGTGATCAAAGTGTTGTGATCACCAAAGACTTCATCTTTGTTTCTTTGAGGAGGCGGACGCGTGTGTTCGCTTTGTTTCGGGTCCTAGTGTGGACTCGGTGTTTCAGGTTCGGGTGCGAACTCTGCTTGAGGTGCGGCCTCGGCGAGCCGGTGGGCTTGCGGTGTGTACGGACGAGAGAGTCCAAGGAGTTCTAGTGGGAACTCGTTGTAGGTGTTGCGACACCGAGTGATCCGGTGGGATCGATTATAGTGGAAATCCTTCGTGTGTCGAAGGCGGGGATGTAGAGCAAGTGTGCTCAAACCTCGAAACAAATCCCTTGTGTTTACGATTGCTCACTCTCTCTCTCTTTGTCTCTTGTCTATATCTTGCATACTTTATTGTGTTTATCTTTATATGCATGATATACTTGCTTGGATTGTTTGCCAACGCGGTACCTCAACCCATTCAAGGGGAATCTAGAGGAGTTTGTCTAGAGCCCTTCACGGGGAATTCGGCAACACTCTTGTGTTATACTTGGTGTTTAGTGTAATAAGTTTTGTTTAGGTCATTTATAGTTTTAATTCCGCATCATTTATCATTAAGTGACCATTAGATTAGCCATCACCTATTCACCCCCCTAGGTGAACTTACAATTGGTATCAGAGCCAAGTGCTCTTGATTTTGGTCTAACAATTTAGAGTAAAGATCCTCATTTTTAGGCTAATCACTATATTTGTGCACACACCATGGACTTCATGTCACCACCCACTTTTGATATTCTTAACATCCATATATGGAAGGTGAAGATGTCCTTATACCTCAAAGCCCTAGGCATTCATGTTTATCTTGCCACAACTAATGATGCATATTGTTTAAATGGCAAGAATTTTGAGGCTAATACAAAAGCCCTTAATGCTTTGAAGAGTACCCTAAATGATGATTATGTATCTAGGGTTGCTAACTTTGATTTGGCTTTTATAGTGTGGAACACCCTCCTCTCCCTAGGCGAAAAAGATCAATATTATGCCGGGAGTGACTCGGATGTTGGAAGCGACATCTCCAACTTGTGCTACATGGTCCAAGGGATAACCCCCTTGAGGTAAACACTGAATCCGAGTTAGATGATGAAGACATGTCATATGATGAGCTCACATCTTTTTGTCAACAATTACTTGAGAAATATGACATGATTAAGAAAGAAAATAAAATTTGAAAAAGAAATTTGAGTGCATGCATATAGAAAATGATTCTTTTAAAAATAATATTACATGTTTAGAAAAAGAAAATAAAGATTTGAAAAATGAGAATGTTTCCTTGCTCTCAAAATTGAATGATTTATGTGAAGAAACACTAATTTAAAAAATAAATTGTTTTGGTGGAAAAATAAAAAGAAATTGTTTTGCAAGAAAATAACTCTTTGAAAAAAAAATTTTTGTAAAAGAAAAAGAAAATGCTTTCCAAAAGAAAAAGAAAAATGACTTTATATCTCACCTTTCTCTACATGCCACCATTGAAGATAATGAGATAAATGTTTAAAAAAATAAAAGGATTATCTGAGCTCAACTTTGAGCACATGTGCATTTAACCATTCTAGATTGGAGTTCTTGTTTTCAAAGAAACAAACTCCTCACATTCATGCACATCATCATTCATATGCTTATGTTGCACGCCACGATCATACACATACACATAAGCATCCTAAGGTGTACAAATGTACACATTGTGGCTTCAAAGGCCATTTAGCAAAATTTTATTTTAATAAGATACATCATATTAATTTTGCTAATAATAAAAATGTTTGGGTCCCTTACAAAGCTAACCCCCAAGGACCCAAGAAAAAATGGGTACCAAAATCCCCACCTTTTGTTTTTGATGTAGGTGAGGGCTCTCACAAGCCGTGAGAGATTTGGTGTCTTGGTGGTGGTTGCATTGACTTGATGGACACGTATATAAGATGCATCGCTATCAAGGAGTTTTGATGGGACAACCACCATGTTTGGAGCTTTGGAGTTGGTAACAATCTCTAAACTCCCATTTTAGTTATGTTCATACTTGTTCATTCATGATATTCATAGCATGTTCATGTTTTCTGTATTTTTGTGCTTCATGTGGTAAAAACTTGTTTAAATGTAGTTTTTATCAAAACTTGAATTTATACATGTACAAATAGTGAGCAACAAATTGATTCATATATTTTTGCACTTCATGCTCATTTGTACCCACTATATGCACATGTATAGCCTAGTTTTGATGATCTCCTCATTTACACTTGTTTTGCCTATTTTCATGTTTTACTTCATGTATATGTATTTTTAATTCAAATCTAATAAATATACATGTATACCCGTGAGTCTCTTGCCTTCATGCAAATACCTTTAATAGACTCTTTATGTTTGGGATATGTATGTGTATTGTTAGGATTGGATGAATCATACATATACCTAGAAGTTTGATTTTAAAATAAAAAAAATTGAATGAGTTTTGTTTTGATAGTTGTTTTTTGAGCTTCATTGATTATTTTCATGGAAAATGCTAAACACATGATTCTTGTACACTCATACTTTATTTGTTTATTCATGACTTCGTTTCATGAACATATTTTTGAGCTTTATCATTTTGAGTGTCAACTCTTATGTATTTGGTATGATTCATGAAAAACATATGTTTTGATTTCATGTTTTGAAGGATCTTTAACTAGTTTTTCAAAAATTCTCTTTTAACTAGTTAATTATTCTTCATTTGGTAGTGATTTCAATGCTATACTATTTTCAAATCTATTTTTGAAACCCCTACCTTCCATGGGCGGTTGGATGGGCGTGTATGCCTTGCGAACCTTATTGAAAAATCTTTTACCTTGTGCATATAAAGGGTGGTAGGTTATGAGTTATATACTTGATTTACATTGTTATTTTCAATTGGTATCATTGGATCTTTTCAATGGTATCTAAATTGATAATTTTTGTATATACTCATATTTTGTTTCTATATATGTATGTCTTCAATGTCAATTGGTATTATCATTTCCATACATATATATGTTTTGAAAAAAATCAAGCACATGCAAATCATATATATATGCTTGATTTACAATTGATTCACATTTTTAAAGCACAAAGTTTATAATGAAAAATAAAAATTTTTGATCATTATATTTACAATCGGTATCAATATGTTTCAACTTCATATGTGTTAAATTTCAATTGATATCAATGTGTTTTTACAATAATGATTATTTACATTTGGTATCTTAAAAATTTGTTTGTTTTACTAGAGCTCTGATACCTTCAAAATTTGTTTTATTAAGAAAATTCAAAATTTTTGTTTAAGAAAAATTAAAAATTTTTGATGTGTATTTCTTATATGCAAGGAGAGCTTAACATCTCTTCTACATATAGATTCATGATGAGTGTATCTTGTATTGAGGAGCTTGACAACTCTTCTTTATGCGGTACACGTGTGTAGGGGGAGCTTCACATCTCCTCTTATGCATTACAGATTATGTGTTATGTGAATTAGGGCTTGTCATCCCTCTTTCATGTAATGCATATATGTAGGGAAGCTAACTTAGCGTCTTCCGCTTCATGAATGTATATCGCATATAACCTTTTATTGACTTATTTGTTTACACCCCTTATTGGTCTCTTTGTTTATGACAAAAAGGGGAAAAGAAAAAAATTTTGATGATTTTGTTTTTACCTTAACCCCTTTGTTGATGATTGACAAAAAGGGGGAGAGGTATTTGAGAAGTATTTAGTATATATGCAAAAGGATTTATGTTTATGCATATATATTTTGTTTTTGCAAATAGGAGAAAAGATTTGATTTGTGTTATGCTTGAGTGCATGTTTATCTCCTTCATTTGCATACATGTTTATGAACATACATTGCATATTTATTTGTTTATTTGGTATGCATGAGTTAAGGGGGAGCTTCTTTGGAGCTTTACTTTAATCCATGCATATATAACTTCATGAGTTTTGTCATCATCAAAAAGGGGGAGATTGTTGGCCCGATGGCCCACATCACTCTAGTTTTGATGATGATCAACTCATGTAGTTATGTTTACTAATGATCTTGTATTTAATTAGTGACAGATTTATGATCAAGATCTTAGTTGGTGCATAGCTTCAACAAAGGATTTGAAGTCAAGTTTTGGAGCTAGCACGGTTTGATCCAAAGAGCTATTAGATCGTGTTTGGACCAAGTCAAGAAGATGTGAAGGCTTCAAATGAAGACTTCAAGAAGATGAAGACTTGTGTCTAGGTTTGTTTTATAAGATTTTGTTTTTAGATAAAATGTAAAGGATAGAGCAGTTGGTGGATTGCTCAAGTACCATATACACACACACTCTTTATTTAGTTTGTTTTTAGAAAAGAATTTTCATTTTGGAAAAATATAGTTTTGGTTTTTGGAGTTTCAAGTATTATGTTTTAATCTAAACCATGTTTAGTGCTAAATGTCAAAAACATAGATATTTTACCATATATGTGTAGTGGATCATATCCATACACACTATGCTTAAAAGTTGTTTAAATCTTGTTTTTGTATTTGATGAAGTTTTGAAAAAACAAGTTTTGGAAAAATCAAGTTTGGAAAATACCGTTTTTGTTTTGAACAAATATTTTCATATTACAAAAATAGTCCAAATCTTTTATAACATGCCTTGATTTTGTGCAAGCATGTTTGTTTATCAAAGTATATTGGTAAAACTATTTTTGTAGATTTTTCAGTATTTTATGGGATTTTATTTCATTCAAAAAGACTAATTTTTAAATCCCAAATTTTCTGTTCCAGGCTTAAGCCAAGTCGACTAGTCGACCTACCAAGTCGACTAGGGCTGAAGTCGCTCGGTCGACCGACGTGCACAGACGTGCACGCCTTGACCTGGCAGATGGCCGGTCGACCCACCCAGTCGACCGAAAATGAGAGCAGTGCTCTCTGTTCTTTTCGGTCGACCGGGGCGGTCGACCGGAGGCTCAACGGTCGGATTCTTGAACGTTGGCGGTCGACCGGACGGTCGACCGACAGGTCTGACAGAACCCCAACGGCTAGTTTTTGACAGCCTATAAATTTGGGGGTTTGGGCATTGTTTTTGATCAAGATTTTTGGAGACTTTTGAGCCAGTTTTTCCTACTCTTTTCAGAAGTTTTCTCCACAATATTGAGAGCTAATACTTCCAATCAAAAGGGGAGTTTTTATTAAGAGTGTTAAAAAGAGATTTCTTGAGTTTTCCTCCACAATTCTCATCCTTGTTTTCTCACACTACACTTGAGCTATCCATTGATTATTCATTCTATAGGAGTGTTGTAGTGAGATTGTTTTTAAGTGATCAAAGTGTTGTGATCACCAAAGACTTCATCTTTGTTTCTTTGAGGAGGCGGACGCGTGTGTTCGCATTGTTTCGGGTCCTAGTGTTGACTCGGTGTTTCGGGTTCGGGTGCGAACTCTTGTTTGAGGTGCGGCCTCGGCGAGCCGGTGGGCTTGCGGTGTGTACGGACGAGAGAGTCCAAGGAGTTCTAGTGGGAACTCGTTGTAGGTGTTGCGGCACCGAGTGATCCGGTGGGATCGATTATAGTGGAAATCCTTCGTGTGTCGAAGGCGGGGATGTAGAGCAAGTGTGCTCGAACCTCGAGACAAATCCCTTGTGTTTGCGATTGCTCACTCTCTCTCTCTCTCTTTGTCTCTTGTCTATATCTTGCATACTTTATTGTGTTTATCTTTATATGCATGATATACTTGTGTGCTTAATTGTTATACTTGCTTGGATTGTTTGCTAACACTTGTATTCAACCAAGAGAGCCAACACGGCACCTCAACCCATTCAAGGGGAATCTTGAGGAGTTTGTTCAGAGCCCTTCACGGGGAATTCGGCAACACTCTTGTGTTATACTTGGTGTTTAGTGTAATAAGTTTTGTTTAGGTCATTTATAGTTTTAAATCCGTATCATTTGTCATTAAGTGACCATTAGATTAGCCATCACCTATTCACCCCCCCTCTAGGTGAACTTACAGCTGGGACCTCCAAAGGAAGTCCTATAGCTTCCAGCTCTTTTGGGTGGACCACAGAGGGTTCGGTGAGTGAAGGTGGGCCAGCCGTCCGTGTTGATTCTGCCAAAAATTTTCCCATGGAGCCCGAGAGGACTGAAGTCTTTATCGAGGGACTTCAGAGGGAGACTGCGGCCAAGGCAATCAAGGCGATACCATCTTTTGGTAACATTCTGCTCTTTTCGTGAGTAATTTTCTCGTGATATACATTACGCCTTGCCTGAACGGAATCTTGCCACAGGTGTTCCACCTCAGGGGTGCATTGACTTTGAGGGAGCCAGCCAATCTTTCTGAGGGAATCAGAGGTGAAGCAAGTACTTCGACCGCGGCAGATGCTGCTGAGTTGGATGCCTTGTATTACGGCTTACCTTCCTATCAGCCCGAACCAGCCAGAGGAAAGGGGATTGAGGGAACAGTAGTCGCGGAACCAATCTCACTTCCAACTATATCGGTAAGTGAGGTGCCATTGATTTTGCCAGTGTCACCTATCTTGCCAAGCGCGGAGCTGAAGGTGATTACCAGTCCTACCTCTTCGACACTGGTGGTTGAGTCAGCTCTCCCAGAAATAGTCACTAGCCCTACTTCGGTTGTGGCTGGTGTACTGGTTTCAATGAGGACTCCTCCAAGATCACCGATGATCCTTCATATTGCTCCAGCCAGTGCTTCTACTATTCCTTCCACAGTTATGTCAGTGACACCGGTGAAAACTTTGTCTTCAGAGGATGCTCGTTCACCGGGAATAGTTGAGGCCGAGAATGAATTCGTAGCTGAGTTAGTCGACAGCTTTTATAAGGGCTTAAAGCGATCCATTGCTTTGGTCTTGAAGGGTTTGACTACCTCATTCTCTACTTTAAAGGTGGTCCTCTCCCGAAGTATTGACAGTATTCGAAACTTTGGAGGGAACGACCAGGCCGCCACGTTGGAGCTTCTGGTGGACAGGCTTGAGAGGGATGTGGACAAATGGCACCGTCTTAGCCATTCAGATCTGGAGCCTTCAGTTAATGAACAGCTCGCACACCTTGCTGCTCACATGCATGAAGCCCATCTCGCCGCTCAAGAAGCCGCTAAGGCAATTTCTTCTGACTTGAAATCCTTAGAGATAAGGAAAGTAGAGCTCAGGGATGCCATAGATGTTTCTAACAGTGCTCTTTTTGACGCTGAGGATAAAATTGAAAAGGCCAAGGAAATGATCAGGAAGGCTAATCTTCTTTTGTCCAGGGCTGAACTAGTGCGTCTTGAAGAGATTGCTCGGCTGGAGCAGCTTAAGGCTCAGAATGACGAACTCCTGCAGCAGGAACTAGCACAGAGGGCTACTTTGGTTGAAATTGAAGCTCGCCTGGCCCAGACAGCAAGCTTTAATGAGGCCGAGTTGAGGTCGCAGGCGCTTATCAGGGCTGCTGAGGAGAGGAAGAATAGGCTGGCCACTCTTGAAGAACGGATCAAGTCCTATGAAGCACTCTCATAGCTTGTAATCCGTGCATTCGTGTATCCCTCTTTTGGAATCAATAAAAAGTGATTTTATCTGACTCCCCTGTTGCATTTCCAACTTGTTTTATCTTCTGAATTTTCAATTCTTGCTTTCAAGTTGTGTTGCAATCCTCAAAAGGAAACGGAATAATGATATAACTAATCCAATCAGTGGTGATAAGCTGATAGAGTTAGTCACACTTTTGAGAAAATAGTCCTTACTGGACTAAAAGATGAGACTTGGCTATCTGTCAGTTCAGAGGTCGCAATGACATAACCGATTGAGAAGCCACCAAGCTCAAAATTTTGTCATTCAGAGGTGGCGACTGGACATGATGACAAAGAAATAGTCCTTACTGGACTGAAAGATGAGACTTGGCTATCTGTCGGTTCAGAGGTCGCGATGACGTAACCGATTGAGAAGCCACCAAGCTTAAAATTTTGTCATTCAGAGGTGACAAACTGGACATGATGACAAAGAAATAGTCACTACTGGACTGAAAGATGAGACTTGGCTATCTGTCGGTTCAGAGGTCGCAGGAACGTAACCGATTGAGAAGCCACCAAGCTCAAAATTTTGTCATTCAGAGGTGACGAACTGGACGTGATGACAAAGAAATAGTCTTACTGGACTGAAAGGGTGAGACTTGGCTATCTGTCAGTTCAGAGGTCATAGGGACGTAACCGATTGAGAAGCCACCAAGCTCGAAATTTTGTCATTCAGAGGTGACGAACTGGACGTGATGACAAAGAAATAGTCCCTACTGGACTGAAAGGGTGAGACTTGGCTATCTGTCGGTTCAGAGGTCGCAGGGACGTAACCGATTGAGAAGCCACCAAGCTCGAAATTTTGTCATTCAGAGGTGACGAACTGGACATGATGACAAAGAAATAATCCCTACTGGACTGAAAGATGAGACTTGGCTATCTGTCGGTTCAGAGGCCGCAGGGACGTAACCGATTGAGAAGCCACCAAGCTTAAAATTTTGTCATTCAGAGGTGACGAACTGGACTTGTGACAAAGAAATAGTCCCTACTGGACTGAAAGATGAGACTTAACTATCTGTCGGTTCAGGGGTCGCAGGGACGTAACCGATTAAGAAACCACTAAGCTCAAAATTTGTCATTCAGAGGTGATGAACTGGACATGATGACAAAGAAATAGTCCTACTGGACTAAAAGATGAGACTTGGCTATCTGTCGGTTCAGAGGTCGCAGGGACGTAACCGATTGAGAAGCCACCAAGCTTAAAATTTTGTCATTCAGAGGTGATGAACTAGACATGATGAAAAAGAAATAGTCCTTACTGGACTGAAAGATGAGACTTGGCATCTGTCGGTTCAGAGGTCGCAGGGACGTAACCGATTGGAAAGCCACCAAGCTCAAAATTTTATCATCCAGAGGTGACGAACTGGACGTGATGACAAAGAAATGGTCCTATCGGGGGAAATAGGATTTAATTATGAACTCCATGGGGATTTTGATATCTCCTTCGGATGCTATTTGAAAGAAATTGTCAGAAGTATATTGTTAATGTGACAACTAGAAAAATCCACTGAGGACTGAGTGGGAAACAATAGATTTTGAGGGGAGTCTACCAGAAACTCGTTGGGGAGTTAGAAAATGAATCCCATAAGAGATTGCATGTCACAGGTGATCTTTTAACATGACAAAAAGAATTTCGTGGGGATTTGTAAAGCAATTTGTCAGAGGTGTAATGTTAACTTGACAGGGATTTATTTACTGTTAGAGGTGTTTGAACATAACAGTAATTCGAGTGGATCTGTCGTCCTTTATATGTGGCCTTGTCATTCCACGGATGGGAATTAGTAAGTGATTTTGGAGAGGGAATCAAATGGGAACAGGTCTCTTGGGATTTTTAGCAAATCCTCAGCCGTCAACGGGTTTGATATGCCTTTACCAACAACCGTTTGAGTCGGGATAGCCATGCTATTCCCCTCAGCATGATGAGTTGTCGAGAACTTATGTTGGGCTTAAAGGCCAACATTTTTCTCTATCCTTAACTGCGGAATCAAATGGGAACAGGTCCCTTAGGATTTTTAGCAAATCCTCAGCTGTCAACGGATTTGGTATGCCTTTACCAACTACCATTTGAGTCAGGCTAGCCATGCTATTCCCCTCAGCATGATGAATTGTCGAGGACTTATGTTGGGCTTAAAGGCCAACATTTTCCTCTATCCTTAACCGTTAGAGGTGTTGGATTATTTGGTTACTGTATTTGTAACATTGATTCTTCTTTGAGACAATCAGTGTACGATCAGCTCGATACTGGTTTATGGTTGTATGATCTTGTTTAGAGAAAGAGAGGAGCGCTCCTTCTGCATATCTTGAATTCGAAGGTCTTGATCAGAGGTGTAATGTTAACTTGATCATGAGAAGGATCCTTATCAAGGATAATACCTCTTTAAGAACCTGCCGTTGATTGGCATCATGAGTAAATCACCATCTGAAGTCATAAGGCGATATGCCCCATTTGAATAGATTGTTTCTATTACAAACGGTCCTTCCCATTTGGGCTAAAATTTGCCTTTGGTTTTGTGCGTCATGATCATCGATCGTCTGACAGCTAAAATCAAATCTCCTTTCTGGAAGACTCTTTGCTTGACCTTCTTATTTAAGGCTCTTGAGATCCGAGCTTGATACAACTCAATGTGTTGCTGAGCTTGTAACCGCTTCTCATTTAGGACTTTGAGCTCTTGAAGACGCAACCGATCATTGTCCTCTGTTGTCATCTTAGTCATTAAAGCGACTCGCAGTGACGGCATCTGGATTTTCAATGGTATGACTGCTTCGCACCCGTATACTAAGGAAAAGGTGTATTACCTGTCGGGGTCCGAATTATGGTTCGGTAGGCCGAAAGGCATTCGCTAAGTTTCTCATTCCAATCTCGCTTATTCGAGGAAACGAACTTTTTGAGTAGCTTAATGATTGTCTTGTTGAATGCTTCCGCCAAGCCATTAGCGGCGGGGTTATAAGCAGTTGATGCCACGTTCTGAATCCGGTACTTATCGTAAAATCGGTTAGAACACCTGACTCACGAATTGGGTACCGTTATCATGGATGATCCGCCTAGGGACACTGATCGGGGTAAAACCGCGCACAAAAAGAGTATGTTTTGAAGTGAAGATTTAAAGTGTGTGTGCTTTAGCTTCCTCGATACTTCCGTTATAGCATAGAGGCTAAAACGAGTCGAATCCACAAGGACGGGAGGCGATAGAAGCTTTATCGTTTGATTCACGTGTTTGTTAAAAGTTCTTCAAAGTTTTAAAGAATCAAAAGAAAAGAAAGAAAAGAATGAAAAGAGAGATATGGTGAAATACGAAGAAGTGGGAAACATTGAAAAGAATGTATTTGTGATTTTTGTTGTTTCTAAAACAAAGTGAAAAAGAAAGAAAACTCACGGCTACTAACTGCTAATGACTCCACCAACATGCTAACCTCTTAGTGATAGTTGCCTCACATGTATCATTGGCTATCACTAGTCCTTGGTTCAAGAGCTATTCAAAGCATGACCCATATGTAACTCATCACAACCCAACTTAACAAACAAGTGCAAGCTACACTTAAATCATCAAAACCCAATAAGAGCAAGCATGAAGTAAAGTAATGTTAGCTTGTTAGTGGTTAGGAAGTTAGAATTAGATCCATCATCATGAGCCATCAATGGCTCTTGCAAGAGCAAGGCGAAAATGAGGCTATTAGATTCATGTGGATTATCATCAAAGAAGTTAGCAAGTTGGTGGTTAGTAGTTAGTTGCCATGAGAGAAAAACTAGTTACGCATGTAAGAGATTAGAGAGAAGAAAACAAAGATAAGGTAAGAGAGCACCTTTCATAGATTGTCACCTTCCATTACAAGCACTCTTACTTCCCCACATGTACCACTCTCTCTCCCTAATACAAGATCTACAAAAAATGAAAAATATAAGGGAGGAAGAAGAACTAACCTAACCTAAACTACCCTAAAATACAACATGGAATGAAAACTACTCCTAAAACATGCATATCTTCAATGCAGGAACCCCAGGGGGGTATTTATAGGCGCCAAGGGAACAGGGGACCAGGGGACAAACCCTGGCCCGAAGCGGCGCGCGCGCCGCGACCGTATGGCCGCGTAAACGCGGCCCAGGCCGCGTTTTCGCGGTCATCCTGGCGCCACGCGCTGTCCTTTCTGTTCCTTGTCAGTTCTGGTGCCGGTTTTGTCTTTTCAGTCCCTGGTTTGTACAGAATCACCACTCTAGGTCAATAGATATCTTTAATAGGCTTTAATCACTATTAAATGGTGATTTAGGGTCTTCTTCTCCATTGCACACCATGGACCTAGAATGAAGCAAGTAAGGGATTATTAGCAGAATTTAATATGAAATAAATGTGAAGATGTGGTATAAATTATGCAAATTTAGATACTAATCACACCCCCACACTTATCTTTTTGCTCGTCCCGAGCAAAACAAAAATAAGAAATTATTACACCACTTTCGTAGGTGACGCGATTGCACTGAGCATGTGCAACAAGCCGTTAAACCTCTAAGTTTCCCCTAGAGGAGGAGTTTTGTCTCCTGAGGGTTTTCAGCGGATTACACCCACAAAATCCATAAAGAAAGAAATCAAATGTTAGTATTTTGAAAACACATTTTGAAATAGAGAAAAGTGTTGAAATATTTTTGCGAAAATATAAGTGATCTAAGGTCATAGGTTTAACCAGAAATTGTTCTTTCTTAAACTAAGTCAAAATGCAAAAAATCTTGTTATAAATCAAATGTAAGAATTTAAAATTGAATTGACTCTTTGATCTTTCATAAAATTCTTAGAAAAATATGCACTTTGTGAACTGTGGAGATTTTTGGGATATCGACTCAAACTTTCATGCCATTTATTTAATATATATTTTATTTAGTTTTTTTTTCTTTTTTTCTTTTTTCTTCCGTTAGTTTTCTTAGGCTTTCTTATTTATCCGGGTAGTGAGCCGTTAGCCGGTGACTCCCAAAATGATCTTAGGGCACCAGATGAGAAAACATCCCTTGGACTTAAGGACTCGAGTAAATAAGGCCACAAAACTAAAGGGGATTATTTTATTTTTATCCACCATTTTAGGTGTGAATAATCATGCTTCCTGAGGCATAATTACCCAACTTCAATGAGTGGTTTTTATTGTCAAATTTTTTTATTTTTATTTTATATATATATATTTTTTTTTATGGCATTTCTAGTCTTTGTTTCAATCCCAAAAATTGTGTAAGTGTGAAGTGCATAAATCTAAGGCAAAAAATTCAAAATCAAATTATCTTTTCAATCTTATTTTCTTATCCTATAATTTAGACAAGATCTATTATTTTGACTCAGTTTAAAATTTCATAATTTTAGGTCTTCCTAATTCCTAAGATAATCTTAATTTTCTTAAAAATAAATCAAAAACTATTTCTCTTGTTTCAAAAAGTTTTGAAAAAAGAAAAGAAAAGTTGTTATATAAAAGATTTTTTTTAATTAAAAAGAAGTGTAAAAGAAAGAAAATATAAAACTAACTACGTTAGTAAACCCTCCCCTACGCTTATCTCACGCATTGTCCTCAATGCATCGTGAATGTGTATATACATGAAATAAATGGGAGAGAAAGAAAATTACCTCAAAGGGGTGGTTCTGGTGGTGGACGGATTGGGCCAAGCGCTGCGACCCAATCAAGATATCGTTGATCATCCAAAAATCCACCAAGGACCTCTCTAATATGACCCAATAAAATTATGATTGAATGAATGATCTTATTTAAAAAGTTATCCCCATCTAATTTCAAATTTTCAAAAATAATTATAGAGTCATTTTCTTCAACATTCTTGTCCAACAATGAAGTGTGATTTTGAGAGATTATTGGTTTGGACTCAAATGGAACAGGAATAAAAACCGATACCAACTCGGGTAGTTGACTCAGATCAAGTCGAGAGTCAACAATGAGAGTCGAAATTGGTTCAATAATAGGGTCCAAACCAAAGAAGTGATGTTCACACACTTTCCCCAAGAATGAAGTGTGATCATGAGAGATTGGTGATTCCATTTCACGGTGTACTGGTACAGGATTCAACGTTGACTCTGGAATAGAGAAAAAATCTGGTAAAGATACCGGAGTCATTATTGAATTAAAATGCGAAATGGAATTACTAACATGAGGTTCAGGATCACAGTCAGGTTCGGTTTCAATTTCAGGAAATGGATAACTTGCCAGAAAGTCCAGGCGATTTTCATAACTTGGAGCGTGGTCAAGTGCAAATGTATGTTCTAAAATTGAAGCTGGATTTTCAAAATGACATGATTCATGGGTCCAATCAGTAGAGTTAGGGATATAAGAATTGGTCAAAGGTTGACAAGAAAGGCTTTCATTGATCAATTCGCTCAAAAGTGAATCTAACCTACTGATAGGCCGTGTAACAGAATTTGGATTCGGAATCATGTCTTCCATACTCTTTGTAATTGGTTCTTGAAAATATGGGTATGGAAGTTGATTTTGAAAATTATGGTGGATTTGTGAGTCCATCGGATTTTGCGGTTGCTGCTCGGACTCACGCAAGAGTTCCATACTCAAGTCCAGTATTGAAGTTTGTTCATTTTGAATAGGTGAGACTGGAAAAGATGAGTAGGACTCTTGAAAATTTGGTTGAGAGGATGAATCCAACATGTTTTGTATTCTTTCACAAAAGTCTTCCAAACGCTTTTCTAGTTTAGATTCTTCTTCAATTGGATGCTCTAGAAAAGGAGTATGTGGAGTTTGATGTGGGAAGGATTGTGATTTGAGCAAATTTGCATTTGTTGTAGGGACTCTTCTATACTCCTTTCCAATGATGATTTTTCTTCGGGTGGTGGAATAGAAAAAGGAGTATATGAATCAAAATTGGGGAACTGTGGACAAGACGGTTGAAAGTTTGACTCAGGGAAGTTGAATCCCATTGACTCTGTGAAGAGTAGAAATTATTTTGAAAATTATGGTCATAAGATTGGGGATATGGGTCATATTGAGTCGGATAATCCCAACTCGGCATATATTGTTGGTTCATGTTGTACATAGCCGGGTTATAATTATCCGAGTCAAATGAGGTCGGAGTGAAATATGGATTCATGTTAGGATTGAAAGAATTGTTGTTGAAATCCATATCACAATTTACAAAAAAGAAAAACAAACAAACCAACAAACAAACAAACAAAAAGAAAAAGAAAACAAGCCTATGCTAGGGTTGACTTAGACCTAGACGACTCCTAACTGGTTAGACTGTCCACGGGGGGTCTATTGTCGGAAGCTGACCACGAGTTAATCGGCCAGGTAGGGGCAAGATCAGTGGGAGGTATCCGTGCCGGAGCAACGGGCCTAATTATGCCAAACCACTGTTCTTCGAGGTTTCGCCTCTCAATCTCCAACCTTAGACACCGATTTAGCAAGAGTCAACTTCTAACAACTTCCCCATTAGGTCAATCTCCTAAATGAGTCCGAGATGTCCCTAGGGGCTAACGTCTAGCAATTTTTATTAAGGCTTGGGTTGTGTGAGTGGGGAGGTGATTTTTGGCTAAGGGAGGGTAATAACTTCCCCACCTTATGTTGTATTGGGTTTTGCCCTTAAGTTTGATTTGTGCAAGTGTGCAATATAGATAAGGATGAATACAAAAAAGCGAGTAAATCACTGAAATGTTTGTCCTATACTATATGCAATGCCATATATACACCTCTTATTAATATCACAACAATATAAGAACAAAATACAGTATATTGGAGTGAAAATTGACACGTGCCTAGATGTAAATGTCTAAACCGTTTTAAAGCATCCAATTTTCCGTATTTTAGTTCTTAAAATTATTTACAGTGTACAGGTGAAAAAATTAGCAGCAGAAAATAAGAATATACAAGAATTACCCGACCACACTTGAGCAAGTGTGGACTTCTGCAATGCTAAAACTTTAACCTGCACACCAAAAACAAAGAAGAAAGGTTAATAAGAACGTGAAATCAAACCGTTCCCATCCCCGGCAACGGCGCCAAAATTTGATCGGGGTAAAACCGCGTACAAAAAGAGTATGTTTTGAAGTGAAGATTTAAAGTGTGTGTGTTTTAGCTTCCTCGATACTTCCGTTATAGCATAGAGGCTAAAACGAGTCGAATCTATAAGGACGGGAGGCGATAGAAGCTTTATCGGTTGATTCACGTGTTTGTTAAAAGTTCTTCAAAGTTTTAAAGAATCAAAAGAAAAGAAAGAAAAGAATGAAAAGAGAGATACGGTGAAATACAAAGAAGTGGGAAACATTGAAAAGAATGTATTTGTGATTTTTGTTGTTTCTAAAACAAAGTGAAAAAGAAAGAAAACTCACGGCTACTAACTACTAATGACTCTACCAACATGCTAACCTCTTAATGATAGTTGCCTCACATGTATCATTGGCCATCACTAGTCCTTGGTTCAAGAGCTATTCAAAGCATGACCCATATGTAACTCATCACAACCCAACTTAACAAACAAGTGCAAGCTACACTTAAATCATCAAAACCCAATAAGAGCAAGCATGAAGTAAAGTAATGTTAGCTTGTTAGTGGTTAGGAAGTTAGAGTTAGATCCATCATCATGAGCCATCAATGGCTCTTGCAAGAGCAAGGCCAAAATGAGGCTATTAGATTCATGTGGATTATCATCAAAGAAGTTAGCATGTTGGTGGTTAGTAGTTAGTTTCCATGAGAGAAAAACTAGTTACACATGTAAAAGAGATCAGAGAGAAGAAAACAAAGATAAGGTAAGAGAGCACCTTTCATAGATTGTCACCTTCCATTACAAGCACTCTTACTTCCCCACATGTACCACTCTCTCTCCCTAATACAAGATCTACAAAAAATGGAAAATACAAGGGAGGAAGAAGAACTAACCTAACCTAAACTACCCTAAAATACAACATGAAATGAAAACTACTCCTAAAACTTGCATATCTTCAATGCAGGAACCCCAGGGGATATTTATAGGCGCCAAGGGAACAGGGGGCCAGGGGACAAACCCTGGCCCGAAGTGGCGCGCGCGCCGCGACCGTATGGCCGCGGAAACGCGGCCATCCTGGCGCCGCGCGCGGTCCTTTCTGTCCCCTGTCAGTTCTGGTGCCCGGTTTTGTCTTTTCAGCCCCTAGTTTGTATAGAATCACCTCTCTAGATCAATGGCTATCTTTAATAGGCTTTTAATCACCATTAAATGGTAATTTAGGGTCTTCTTCTCCATTGCACACCATGGACCTAGAATGAAGCAAGTAAGGGATTATTAGCAGAATTTAATATGAAATAAATGTGAAGATGTGGTATAAATTATGCAAAGTTAGATACTAATCAGACACCAAATCGATGGATGACATGGTGTTTGATGAAATTAACCACGTTAGAAGTTTAACTTCCACCAGTGGTATAGCTTCTGCCCACTTTAAAAAGTAATCGGTTATCGCTAGGATAAACCGGTGTCCTTTTATCGAAGAAGGGCTGATTGGCCCTACGACATCGATTCCCCATGCCTCAAATGGCCACGAAGCAACGGTTGGATGAAGAAACTCTGGAGGCTGATGTCTGAAATCCGTATGGATTTGGCATGCTTTACACCTTCGTGCATATCGGATGGCATCGGCTATCATGGTTGGCCAATAATATCCAAGCCTATGCAGTCTATCTTTGAGTTTTGGACCTGGCTGATGAGCTCCGCACATGCCATGGTACGCTCCTTTAAGCACCTCTTGTGCTTCTAAATTAGAAAGGCAACGGAGGAAGACACCGTCATATGAACGACGGTAGAGCGTCTTTAGTGTCGGATCATAGTAAAAATGAAGAGACCTTCGTCAGATAGATGCCGCTTCTTTAGGGTTATCCGACAATAAACCATGCAGAGCATAGTCGATGAGGAGAAATCGCCAATCTCTCAGTTCAAGACCCGTTAAGATATTATAGACCTTTCTGGTTCTCAACATATGTTTAGAGCAGATAAGATGTCGAGTCGCGATTGTCAGGTGATATTCGGTGTCGACTGGCAGGGCTAGCGTTGTTGCTAGTGCAGTTAGAGCATCCGCCTTAGTATTCTGAGATCGAGATACGTGTCCGATGTAAAAGCCATCAAATAAATTAGCCATTTCGATGATTGCGTGATGGTAAGGCACCAAGTCTTCGTGACGGACCTCGTATTCGCCTTTAACCTGATTGACAACTAGCCTTGAATCGTCGTAAGCTTTAAGGTAACGTACCCCCATTTCGTGGGCGAGTTGAAGACCAATGAGTAGAGCATTGTATTCTGTCACATCATTGGAATATGATTCCGTCAGAGAATATGCCCTAGGAAGGACATGGCTTTGTGCTGAGATAAATACAACCCCCTACACTAGCAATGATCTTCCTTCAGGACCTATTCGCGATGCTCCATCAAAGAACATCTGCCATACTTCATCCTCTGAAGTTATATTAGATTCAAAGACTTCATCTGGAATGTCTTCATGAAGTTTTGAGCTTTCCGGAACTGGATGAGCAGCCAAGAACTCTGCAAGTGCCTAGCCTTTAACCGTCTTCTGAGGGACAAAGAGCATGTCGTACTGAGACAAAAAGAGCGACCACTGGCTAATCTTGAATTCAATGATCCTGGTTTCATCATGAGGAGACGCAAAGGATTCACTCTGAAAATGACATGTATGGTTTGGCCGACCAAATAATGTCTGTTTTTCATTGATTTACAAAAGGGAAAAACTTACAAAAAAAGGGGTCGAAGAGCTAAATTACAAGTATTCTAAAAAAATTACAAGTAGATCTCCTCTGAGATTCTGGAGAAGTGTGCCGATAGGAGTCTGGTCAGTGCGCGACCACTTTGTCCCTTTGACGATGCGAGCAATGAGATTCCCTTCTCACCTGGTTTGGAGAATCGGAGAACAGAAGGTTGGTAGAATCTCCTTGTTACTTCTCAAACCGCCTTCACTTAGGAATTCCTTCTCGCCTGGTTCCGGAGATTCCTTGAGAAGAAGGTATTAGGGTATCAGCACCCTGATTAGAGAAGTGATTCTCTGAATTCTCTGAATTCTTGGAAGTAAGAGAATAGCTCTCCGTGCGCGTCCTTTCACGTGTGGAGGTCGTCTCTCTCTCTCTGTCCAGTCCTCTCTCCTTGTGCCCCTGGTGGGCTATTTATAGGGAGAGCAAGGGTATAATTGTCGCTTGAAAATATAGAAACAGATTGAATCAAATCTGTTCAAATTTAGAAAGTAGCCTTACTGCGAGGCTAGAATCAGCTTCTGCGAAGCTAGAAATAGCAGGTAGATCGGTCTCCTGATCTATTTTGATCCTTTCCTTATAATTGGAAGATCTCCCCTGATCCTCTTACTCGTTTTAGGAGAGTCAAGAGATTATGACAATCAACTGCCAAATTTGATCTCAGATTTGATCTTGATATCTTGATCTGATTAGATTTGATCTCATCTGGAGATTTAATTAGTCAAAGGTTGACCATAACAAACCCGCAGCGGAGCTGCCGCGTTGAGCTCACAGCGGAGCTGGAAGGCGCATCTGGCGAAGTCAGAAGAAAGCTCTTCAGCGGAGCTAGATAACATCTGTGGCGAAGCTACCGAATATTCTTCTGCACAGTTGCGTGTGGCTTCATGTGAAGCTAACTCTCTCTGTGGAGTTAACTGAGCACTTCAAGCGAAGCTATAAGTTAGCTTCCTAACGGAGCTGTGAATGGCTTCAAGGTGAAGTTGGATGATCTTAGCCTCTCTGGCGAGGCTATCCCTTTGGGCTCATGTGATGCTAAGTGCTAGTATCTTAGACCTGCTGAGGTCTATTTAGAGACAATCCGGGCTCACTGTCTGCTTTACTGGATCAGTAGAGTCCAAGTTGCTTTTTTGTCCCTCGGAGTGGGTGAAAACTAGTCGCCAGCTTCTTTTGTAAATGTCAACAAGTACAGAACTGGTCGTCAGCTTGTCTGTCACTTGTCTTTCGTAAATGTCAACAAGTTTAGACATTGTTCAGGCCAGTCAGAATCTTGTCTTTTTTAAAGTGTCAACAAGACCCCCTTCAAAGTTTTCGAAGTCTGCAATGGCTCAGACTTCAAAACACTTTGAATTGCTTTGATCGGTGGTATGTGAAGTACGAACGTCGCCATGGTGGTTGAGTTCAGCTTCGCTTTTAATCCTGCTTTGGGATAAATTCGCCGAAGAATCGTGTAGATTCGCGACTCTGGGTAGCTTCGCGTCTGGGACATCTTCCCTTTCCCGAGGCCAACTGCTTTTGGCCAGTTACGAGAAGGATTGCTCCTTTTTCGAGGTTAGAATAACCTCTCTTGCATTAATCGAGGGAGATCATTCCTCCTTTGTGCGCTTCCGAGGGAGAATATTCCCTTTCTCAAGGCTTAATAAATGCCTTAATGAGGGAGATCATTTCTTCCTTGCACGGTTTCGAGGGAAACTGTTCCTCTTTTTTTTTCAAGGCTCAATAAATGCCTTAAATTCGCTCGCGCTTTTATGCTTGAAGCTATAACGCTCAGGCCATGAGGCTTATAAATAGGACATCTGAGGTCCTCTGAAGAGAAGTGGTATGCTCTTCTCTTCTCTTGGTCATTAGAGAGAGATACTCAGATCTCTAAACTAGTAGGGATGCCCACTCTGGTCATTACCCGGCCAAGGAC
Source organism: Agave tequilana (assembly GCA_038442645.1). Classification (NCBI taxonomy): domain Eukaryota; kingdom Viridiplantae; phylum Streptophyta; class Magnoliopsida; order Asparagales; family Asparagaceae; genus Agave; species Agave tequilana. The sequence continues at coordinate 44,409 of JAVJIF010034289.1, read as the reverse complement.
CGGTGAGTCTCGGTCATCCAGAGCCTTTACCAGTGAACTGATAACTTTTAGGGAATTTATCTCCCTTGATTTAGCTTTAACAGCTGCCTTAGGGATTGATTTCCCTTGTTCTTTGTATCTGACTGATCTGCAGAGAAGGTTTCAGCCCAGCTTCCCAGCGAAGCTATCATTTTGACTTGATCAAAGAAAGATCATTGCACGCTTGCCTGCTAAGTTCGCCGCATAAGCAAGGATTGGGACTTAGTTTCTTCAAGGTTGAGCCAGTCTTGCCATATAGGTGGGGCTAAGACTGCGTCCCTCAGGATCAGTCTGGCTTAGCCATATAGGCGAGGCTAGGGCTTGGGTTTTGCTGAGCTAGCTCATGATCATTGTGCAAGCGAGGCTATCATCTGCCTAACTGAAACTGAAATTCATTCTGCAACTGAATCGGATATAAATTGCTTCGCCCCAAAGAATTTGACTTAGCATTTCACTTTTGTATCTTTTCCTTTGCTTACTACTAACTTGTTTCAGTTTGCATTATAGTGAGCTATGTTCGCCATTCCTTTGTCTTGATGAAGGAGACCCAAAGTTGCCTCTTGCTTTTCCGTTTGAAACTTTAATCCTAAGCAGGAGGAACAAACTGGGGCAACCGATGTGTGTTTCCAGAAGAGGTTGGCAGTCGCTTATCCGAGATGATCCACTTCGAGGCAAGGCTGGTAGTCGCTTATCTGAGATGATCCACTTCGAGGCGAGCTGGTAGTCGCTTATCTGAGATGATCCACTTTGGGAAGGTGGACGTCACCTGTAAGGTCTCGGATCCTCCATTGCTAATTTTCATCAAAGAAGATCTAGCCTTCTGGTGGCAATCGGTCCTTCGCCAATTTTGATTACGGAAGGTTCAACTTCCTGGTGGCACCATCTGTCATTATGCGAAGGATTACGGCCTTGTGCAGGAGGAAGGCCTTTCGTGTCCGGTTGGTTTGGCTTGGAAGTAGATAGGTCCACTTGTATGCCTTTTGAGCAAATGATTCTATTGTACGAAACACAACCTTAATGTAGTAGTATCAATGTACTTTCCCTTTTAAATCAATAAAAGTTCAGTTTCTACTTATCTGATTTGCTTCTCCTTCACTTGCATTGATCCGACGGAGCTAAACTTCGTGCGAAGTTAAAGACAGAATCCTTTCTGAATCAGGAACGAGCCTCCAGCGAAGCTAACATGAAGTTTTCGCGAAGTTCGGACTGTGCTTTTAGCGGAGCTAAGGCATGCGTTTCGGCGAAGTTATAGATACGTCGCGCTAAGTCAGCACTTGACTCGTGGCGGAGTTAGCCCTTAGTGGGGCTGAATCAGCGCTTCTCGGGAAAGCGCTTTAGGCGCATTTCAAATTAATTTGAAACGACAGCCTGTGCTCTTATCGAGGCGTCGTTTCAGGCGATCATCAGCCTATAAAAGCCCCATCGGGCTGAGAGAGAAGGCATTACTTCTCTTTGAATTTTCTAGAGTACTTGACTCTTCTTCTTTTTCTTCTTTACTTGAGAATCCAAGAACCTCCACTGTTCTTCAATGGCTCCCAAGAGGCGAGCAGGAAAAGAGGTCGCAACCTCTGCAACGGAGGGTCCTTCTCTTCCGGTCATTGAACGACCGATCGCTGGTAGGGATCTTTCCCTTTTGATTAGAGATTGCCGTCTCTCCTTTAAAGCTGATTTCTTGGCTATCTTTAGATGAGCCCAAAATGATCAATTATGATCAGTTAATCTTAGGGAATTCGACTCCCTAAATTTCCCTAGATTTCTTGATCGGGAATCCAAGACTGAAGAGTCCTTCTTTAAGCTTCCAAGCGAAGCTATCCCTTAGGCAGTTCACATCCTGTTGAATGACAGGATGCGAAGCTGTCCTTTGAACTGTAACTGAAAAGGACCTTAATGCCCTTAAAATAGTCTTTAGACCATAATATTCTTCTGACGATGTTAGCCCTTGGGGCTTTGTCGCATTCTGTTGTTCGAGGCTAAGCTTCTAGAGCGAAGCTGACACTTGGATATTTTCCTGCATCCTGCCTTCGTGTGAAATGCGGAGATATGCTGCAGCTGCGAAGCTAAACTTCGGGGCGAAGCTATCATCATGCCAGCTTCGCTCGGAGAGCGAGGCTATGCCTTAACAGATTTTACTTTCTTGCTTTAGCCTCTGTTTGGCTGATGAACTAATCATAGTTTTTTCTTTGTTCTTGCAGTGCACTACACTCCTGGTCCTTTGAACAGTCTCTTTGGCACAGCCAGGGGGCTAGATGGCAATGTCAGCTTGCAGTTTCAAGGGCAAACTTCGCTGTTCAGCAAGCGAAGCTCTCCTGCTCGGGATACACTTATTCATGGTGGGGATCAACGCATCATGAGGAGCATCTTAACTACTGCTCCCCGTGAAGATTCTGACCGAAGCATCTATCGGAAGCCCGGCTTCATGTTTGGAGATGCGGCGCCAGACCATGATCGCCAGCTGCTAGCCGGAGAGGGCAGTGGATTTTTCAATTAGATGGCGAGAAGTTCTATCTTCCGTCTAACAAGCGGCATTTTCCATTGTCCTTCTTTCAATGCGTGACGAAGGCTCAGAAGATGCAGTGACAAGTGAGTCGGAGTACTGACTCCGTTCACGTAGGAAAGTTGATAATTCCTTTACCTGGCTACACAAGAGCGGGGCCTCCTCGCTGCATAATGGGTTTCCACCCTGGGAATGTACTCCCAGACATCCCAGTAGGAGAAAATCCTGCGGTGGCGCAGACCTTTGGGAATCAATTCTTCAAGGTTCGTGGCAACTATCCAGCCACTGATTTTAGGACTCCAGGGTGGATTCACCCTCCGAAGGTATGGTGGAGGGATTTGACTCTATATGTCCTTGCTCATTTTGAGGAGGATCTGGAGAGGCTGAATCTTTATGAGGCCGTCAGGGCGACCTGCTATGGCATTCAGATGAACGTAGCGAACTTCTACGCCATCTTTGAGTTATACTGCTCGGCTACAGGGACCTTCTTCACCCCTGTTGGCGAATTGGGCATGGCTCTGCACGAGATGTGGGAAGTCTCTACTCTGCCCTTGGGATCTTTCCCATATGAAGAATATTTCCCGTGCGAGGCAGAATCGACACTTCTGGAGAAGCATGAGCCCGCCTTGTTTGAGACCTGCCGGGAGTTGATGTGCCATTTGTACATTTGTTCCAGTATGCATGGAAGCAGTAAGGGAGCTTCATGCAGCTTGAAGAGCTGGGGAGATTATTTGTTCCCTGATACGGAAAATACTCCTGAAGCGGCTCATTGTAGAGTTGCTGATGAAGACATCTTTAGTCGGATGCAAAAGAATTCTTAAGGGGATCTAATTCTGGAAGAAGATGACGGCCCCTATGAGAAAGGTGATATCCTTCAGAGTTTCCACCATCAGGCTCGTCAAACGACGTCCCGGAAGGCACTTCTGGCTGGTTTCTTGACGGTCTGGCTGAAGAGATGTGTGGTGCCATCTTCATCGGGCGACGTCATTCATCCGACTGTCTTGTTGCCTGCTGTTCGTCTAGTCCATGGTCGTTCTCTTGGACTTCTTCCGGCCATGGTGTGCTTGCTGTATTCAGAGAGGCCTTCGCGCATTGACGGAGGCTTTCTGTAGGCCACCAACGACGAAGCAGGAAAAGGGGACTATTTTGCCCTGCGACGGACCAAACCCCAGAATAGGTCTGCCGTATACTTATTTGATGTCGTGGTTTGCCCTTCACTGTCCCTCCATGATCGAAGCCGGAGAGGACCCCCAGAAGGTGTTCCAACGGCGCTTCTCCGTCGATTCGAGGGATGTTCATGGTTGAAGACTTACGTGGCTGCGGTCCGTAAGCTACTATGCCGCCATGACGTTTATAGCCTTTTTCGCTACTTCCCCTATATTCAGGATGCAGGCTATGGTGAAGAATTCAAGGACGTGGGAGAAGGGCAGACATCATTGAGCTGGGGAATTTTTGAGCGGTTGGTCAGCATTCGGCCCTCAGATTTGTTGTATAGAAGCGGGGACACCTGCTACTTGGAGCCATATGTTCCAAGTCGGTTTGCCCGCCAGTTTGGGTAAGACCAACTGTACGTAGGCAATCCAAAAGCAATCTGGTTTTCATGGGGAGCCTCATCGATGGAGCCCGCGCCTGGCGGTTCTTTATCGCTGGCTGTACCGAAGCGCGGCTGTGCATGCCGCTAAGGACTCCGAACCTTCTGATGACCCTGGGATTCTGCCAGTGGTATACGACCTCAAACTCCATACCCATCGGATTCTCGGTTAATTCTTCTGGTGTGAAGTTAATTTCTCAGCGGCTGAAGCGGAAAGTCTCTGAGAAAGGCGAGGGTAAAAGGGTTCGCGTCCCAGGCCTCGGGGAGTTCATTGTCGTTGATGACAGTGAAGCCTCGGATGCAGGAAGTCTTCGCTTCGAAGCAGAAACAGGTGCTGAGGCTCCAGCAGCCGCTTCTGGCGTAGTGGGGATGGCCCCCGTAGAACATGCCGGTGTTGAAGAAGTGGAGGAAGAAGATCCTGACTTCCTCCTCAAACGAAAAAGGGATGGCGGATCTCGTAGGAAGAGGGTAGTGAAGAAGCCTCGTCGCTACGCTTCTATGGTTGTTGCAGAGGGCGAATTACCTGCTGCGGCTCCTCCTCCTGCCCCATTAGCAACTAAATCGTCGGTTCCTGAACCGACTACTGGTAAAGCCGCTCCGGACCTGGTAAAATCAGCTCCGTTCTTATAATATACTTCTTATGTGTTCCAGACAGATCATGGTTCATTTTATGGTTCAGGAACTGAGGCGGTGAAAAGCCCGAGAGCTGAAGCTGTCGGAGAACAAGGGGAGCATTATGATCCCTTGTTTACTTATAAAGAGGGCGATGAGGCTGGCTATTTCGCCGTCTCAGAAGAGTCCGGAGATGATGCGGCTGGCGTAGGTCCTTCGGGCGCCGAGACTTCGAAAGGAAGTCCTGAAGCTTCTAGCTCCTTTGGGTGGACCAAGGAGGGTTCGGCAAGTGAAGGCGGGCCGGCCATTCGTGTTGATTCCGCCAAAGATTTTTCAATGAAGCCCGTAGAAACTTATGCAGCCGCCAAGACGATTGAGGCGACATTATCTTTTGGTACTGTTTTGACCTTTTGATTCTTGCTATTTGTTATGTCCTGCCTAAACAAAGTCTTATTGCAGGTGTTCTGCCTCTGGGTGCATCGACTTCAAGAGAGCCCACCCGTCTTCCTGAGGGATCCAAGGGTGAAGTAAGCACTTCGACCGCGGCAGATGCTGTTGAGTTGGATGCTTTGTATGGTGACCTGCCCTCTTATCAGCCTGAACCAGCCAGAGGAACAGAGATTGAGGGGACGGTAGTCACGGGGGCAACCTCACTTCCAACTATATCAATGAGTGAGGTGCCTTCAGTTTCGCCAGCGCCATCTATCTTGCCAAGTGCGGAGCTGAGGGTGATTACAAGTCCTACTTCCCCAACACTCGTGGTTGAGCCTGCTCTCCCGGAAATAATCACTAGTCCGACCTCGGTTGTAGCTAGTGTACTGGTTTCAATGAGGACTCCTCCGAGATCACCGACGACCTCTCATGTTGCTGCAGCCAGTGCTTCTACTGTTCCTTCCACAGTAGTATCAATAAAGCCAGTGGAAACTGTTTCTTCAGGGGCTGCTCGTCTGCCAGGAGTGATTGAGGCCGAGAATGAATTTGGGACTGAGTTAGTCGATAGCTTTTATAAGAGCTTGAAGCGATCCATCGCTTTGATTTTGAAAGGCTCGACCACCTCATTCTCTGCTTTAAAGGTGGTCCTCTCCCGAAGCATTGAGAGTATCTGAGACTTTGGAGGGGATGACTAGGCCACTGCATTGGAGCTTCTGGTGGACCAACTTGAGAGGGATGTAGACGAATGGCGCTGTCTTAGCCATTCAGACCTGGAGTCTTCAATTAATGAGCAGCTTACGCACCTTGTCGCTCAGATACATGAAGCTCATCTTGCCGCTCAGGAAGCCGCTAAGGCCATTTTTTCTGACTTGAAATCCTTGGAGACAAGGAAGGTAGAGCTCGGGGACGCCATAGACGCTTCTAGCAGTGCTCTTCTTGACGTTGAAGATAAAATTGAAAAGGCCAAGGAGATGATCAGGAAGGCAAATCTTCTTTTATCCAAGGCTGAACCCGTGCGTCTTGAAGAGTCTGCCCGGCTTGAGCAACTGAAGGCTCAGAGTGACGAACTCTTGCGGCAAGAGCTAGCTCAGAGGGCAACCTTGGTTGAAGTTGAAGCTCGCTTGGCCCAGACGGCGAGCTTTAATGAGGCTGAGCTGAGGTCGCAGGCGCTTGTCAGGGTTGCTAATGATAGGAAGACAAGGCTGGGCATTCTTGAAGGACGGATCAAATCTTATGAAGCACCATCATAGCTTGTAATATGTGCCTTCATGTATCCCTTTTTTTAGAATCAATGAAAAGTGATTTCAGTTTGACTCCCCTGTTATATTTTTGACTTGTTTTATCTTTTGAACTATCGCCTCCAAGTTGTATTGCTGCCACTTGAGAAAATAGTCCTTACTGGACTGAATAATGAGACTTGGCTATCTACCGGTTCAGAGGTCGCAATGACGTAACCGATTGAGAAGCCACCAAGCTCGAAGTAGTCCTTGCCGGACTGAAAGATGAGACTTGGCTATCTGCTGGTTCAGAGGTCGCAATGACATAACCGATTGAGAAGCCACCCAGCTCGAAGTAGACCTTGTCAGACTGAAAGGTGAGACTTGGCTATCTGTCAGTTCAGAGGTCGCAATGACATAACCGATTGAGAAGCCACCAAGCTCAAAGTAGTCCTTGTCAGACTGAAAGGTGAGACTTGGCTATCTGCCGATTCAGAGATCGCAATGACATAACCGATTGAGAAGCCACAAGCTCAAAGTAGTCCTTGTCGGACTGAAAGGTGAGACTTGGCTATCTGCCGATTCAGAGGTCGCAATGACATAACCGATTGAGAAGCCACCAAGCTCAAAGTAGTCCTTGTCGGACTGAAAGGTGAGACTTATCTTTTATAAATGTCAACAAGTACAGAACTGGTCGTCGGCTTGTCTGTCACTTGTCTTTTGTAAATGTCAACAAGTTCAGACATTGTTCAGACCAGTCAGAATTTTGATGGAATTTGAAAAAGGTCTCGTTTTCATTGCGAAAAATGATGAGATCACTGTCATAGGTTTAATGTTAACATAACAGCGAAATGGATACCAGAGGTTATACTGTTAAACATAGCATGAAAGGGTCTCGTTCTCACCAGAAGAAACGAGAAAATCACTGTCATAGGTTTAATGTTAACATAACAGCGAAATGGATGCCAGAGGTTATACTATTAAACATAGCATGAAAGGGTCTCGTTCTCACGAGGAGAAACGAGAAAATCACTGTCATAGGTTTAATATTGACGTAACAGCGAAATGGATGCCAGAGATTATACTGTTAAACATAACATGAAAGGGTCTCGTTCTCACGAGGAGAAACGAGGAAAATCACTGTCATAAGTTTAATGTTAACGTAACAGCGAAAAGGATGCCAGAGGTTATACTGTTAAACATAGCATGAAAGGGTCTCGTTCTCACGGAGAGAGACGAGGAAATCACTGTCCTAGGTTTAATGTTAACGTAACAGCGAAAAAGATGGAAAGATCTGTATATGTGGTCCTACCATTCCCTGGATGAGAATTGGTAAGTGATTTTGGAGAGGGAATCAAATGGGAACAGGTCCCTTAGGATTTTAGCAAATCCCCAGCTGTCAACGGGTTTGATATGCCTTTACAACTACCGTTTGAGTCGGGCTAGCCATAATATTCCCCTCAGCATGATGAGTTGTCGAGGACTTATGTTGGGCTTAAAGGCCACATTTTCCTCTATCCTTAACCGTTAAAGGTGTTGGATCGTTTGGTTAGCGCATGTGTAATCTTGATTCTCCTTTGAGACAACCAGTATATGACCAGGTTCCTACTGGCTTATGGTTGTACGATCTCGTTTGGAGGAAGAGGGAGGCTCTCTTTGTGTGTACCTTGGATTTGAAGGTCTTGATCAGAGGTGTAGTGTTAACTTGATCATGAGAAGGATCCTTAATCAAGGATAATACTTCTTTAAGAACTTGCCATTGATCGGTATCATGAGCAAATCACCATCTGAAGTCATAAGGCGATATGCGTCGTTTGAATAGACTGTTTCTATTACAACGGTCCTTCCCATTTAGGCTGAAATTTGCCTTTGATTTTGTGCGTCATGATCATCGGTCGTCTGACGACTAAACCAAATCTCCTTTCTGGAAGACTCTTTGTTTGACCTTCTTATTGAAGGCTTTTGAGATTCGAGCCTGATACAACTCGATGTGTTGCTGAGCTTGTAGTCGTTTCTCATCTAGGGCTTCAAGCTCTTGAAGACGCCACCGATCGTTGTCTTCTGATGTGATCTTAGTCATTAAAGCGACTCGCAATGACGGCATCTGAATTTCCAATGGTATAACTGCTTCACACCCGTACACCAGGAAAAAGACGTATTGGCTGTCGGGCCCGAACCGTGGTTCGGTAGGCCCAAAGACATTCACCAAGCTTTTCGTCCCAATCTCGCTTATTCGAGGAGACGAACTTCTTGAGTAACTTGATGATTATTTTGTTGAATGCTTCCGCCAAGCCATTAGCGGCAGGATTATAGCAGTTGAAGCCACATTCTGAATTCGGTATTTATCGCAGAATCGATAGAATACCTGGCTTATGAATTGGGGACCGTTATCGTGGATGATCCGCCTAGGGACACCAAACCGATGAATGACATGGTGTTTGATGAAATTAATCACATTGGAAGTTTTAACTTCAACTAGTGGTATAGTTTCTGCCCACTTTGAAAAGTAATCGGTTATTGCTAGGATAAACCGGTGTCCTTTTGTTGAAGAGGGGCTGATTGGCCCTACAACATCGATTCCCCATGCTTCAAACGGTTATGAAGTAACAGTTGGATGGAGCAACTTTGAGGGCTGATGTATGAAGTCCGCATGAATTTGACATGCTTTACACCTTCGTGCATATTGGATGGCATCGGCCATCATGGTTGGCCAATAATATCCAAGCTTATGCAATCTGTCTTTGAGTTTCAGGCCTGGCTGATGAGCTCCGCATATGCCGTCGTGTGCTTCTTTGAGCACTTCCTGTGCCTCTAAATTAGAAAGGCAACGGAGGAGGACACCGTCATATGAACGACGATAAAGTGTCTTCAGAGTTGGATCGTAGTAAAAACGGAGAGACCTTCGTCTGATAGATGCCGCTTCTTTAGGGTCGTCTGGCAGCAGACCATGTAGAGCATAGTCGATGAAAGGAAATCGCTAATCTCTCGGTTCAAGATCCGTCGAGATATTATAAACCTCTCTGGTTCTTAACATATGTTTAGAGCAGACAAGGTGTCGAGTTGCCACTGTGAGGTGATACTCGGTGTCGACTGGCAAGGCTAGTGTTGTTGCTAATGCAGAGCATCCGCCTTAGTATTCTGAGATCGAGACACGTGCCTGACGTAGAAACCATCAAACAGATTAGCCAATTCGATGACCGTGTGATAATAAGGCACCAAATCCTCGTGGCGGACCTCATATTCGCCTTTAATCTGATTGATAATCAGTTTTGAATCGCCGTAAGCTTCAAGGTAGCGTACCCCCATTCTGTGGGCGAGCTGAAGACCAATGAGTAGAGCATTATATTCCGCTACTTTGTTGGAGCATGATTCCATCAGAGAAAATGCTCTGGGAAGGACGTGATTTTGTGGGGAGATAAACACAACCCCCACGCCGGCAATGATCTTGCCTTTAGGGCCTATTCGTGATGCTCCATCGAAGAATATCTGCCAAACTTTATCCTCTGAAGTTATATTAGACTCAAAGACTTCATCTGGAATATCTTCATGAAGTTTTGAGTGTTCCGGGACTGGATGAGCAGCCAAGAATTCCGCAAGGGCCTGGCCTTTAACCGCCTTTTGAGGGATAAAGATCATGTCATATTGAGACAAAAGAAGCGCCCATTTAGCTAATCTTGAATTCAATGATCCTCGCTTCGTCATGAGAAGGTGCAAAGGATTCACTCTGGAGATGACATGTATGATTTGGCCAACAAATAATGTCGTGTCTTCTAAACGGCAAAGACAAGAGCTAAACACTCATTCTCGATAGGATTATAGCGAGATTCCGCTCCTATCAGAGTCCTGCTCAGATAATAAATGGCCTGCTCGTGACCATTGTCGTCTTTTTGAGCAAGCAGGGCACCAAGAGAATGGTTCATAGCTTTCACATAAAGCAAGAATGGTTTCCCTGATGTGGGAGCCACTAAGACTGGGGGTTTTGTGAGATATCACTTGATGTCTTCATAAGCTTCCTGACAAACTTGATCCCATACAAAGGAAGCACCCTTTTTCATGAGTCGGGTGAACGGTTGACAGCGGCCTGAGAGATTTGCGATGAATCTCCTAATATAAGCCAGTCTACCTTGCAAGCCTCTAAGCTCTTTGAGATTCCTCGGTGGATGCATGCTCTGAATGGCTTTGACCTTGTCTGGGTCAAGATGAATTCCTTTTGATGTAACAATAAACCCGAGGAATTTGCCACTTGAAACTCCCAAGAAGGATTTTGTCGGATTCATTTTCAGTTGATGAGCCCGCATTATGTCGAACAACGTTCTTAAGTCATGAAGATGGTCATTCTTATTGCGGCTTTTGACAGCAATGTCGTCAACATAGCATTCTACCATTTTTCGGAGATGATCGCGGAAGATTGTACTCATTTCCCGTTGATAGGTTGCTCCAGCATTCTTCAGTCCGAAGGGCATCACAGTGTAGCAGTATACCCCCAATGGTATTCGGAACGAAGTATGCTTCTCGTCGTCGGGATACATCTTAATCTGATTGTACCCTGAGAAGTCGTCCATAAAAGACATTCTTTTGAATCCACAGGTGTTGTCAATCATGACATCGGTGATGGGCAGTAGGAATTCGTCTTTAGGACAAGCTGTATTGAGATCACGGGTCAATGCAGATCCGTATTTTTTCATTCTTCTTGAGGACGGGAACGATATTAGCACCCATCTGGATGTTTGTCTTCCCGTATGAAGCCACATGCAATGAGCTTGTGAACTTCGACTTCAATAGCTCCATAATGTTCGGGCGGAACCAACGTTGTTGCTGCTTGACTGGCTTGGCGTCGGGTCTGATATTCAGACGATGCATGGCGACTCGTGGATCAAGTCCGGGTATGTCTTCGTAGTTCCATGCGAAGACGTCTATATACTCCTTTATGAGTATTATTAATTCTTCCTTTTTCTGTAAGTGATAAGCTTTCACTTATAAAGATGGGCTTAGGATGATCTTGACTACCCAAGTTGACCTGCATCACCTTGTCTTCAGTAGGTGGGTCGCGTAGTTCGAATCGCTTTTCCCATTGGAGATCTAATTGCTGAGCCCATGGTTCCTCATCAGTAGCTTCTGCAGGCTCCAATTGACTGCTCGAAGTCATATTAACGGTGAGATTTTTGAACATCATTCCCACACTGACGTCTGAGTCCCACTCTGAGGAAGAGGCAGAATGTGATGGGATTGGTTCGTCATCCTTGAATTGAGCCGTTGCTGGTGGTGTGGGTGTAACGTATCCCAACCCCCTGCGTGTTGTTTTCCATTATGTTTACAAAGGGGAAAACTTATAAAAAAGAGTTTGAGGAGCTAAATTACAAGTATTCTTAAAAGATTACAAGTAGATCCCCTCATAGATTCTGGAGAGTGTGCCGATAGGAGTCTGGTCAGCGCGCGACCACTTTGTCCCTTTGACGATGCGAGCGATGAGATTCCCTTCTCGCCTGGTTCGGGGAATCAGAGAATAGAAGGTTGGTAGAACCCTCTTGCTACTTCTCAAATCCGCCTTCTGTGAGGAATTCCTTCTCGCCTGGTTCCAGAGATTCCTTGAGGAAAAGAGGTTGTTAGGGTATCACCACCTTGAAAGGAGAAGTATTTTTCTTGAAAGGTCTCTGAGTTAGAGAGCGCACGGTGCGTATGAAGAAGCCCGATCTTTGAGAAGACGCCAATCTCGCCGATGATCAATCGATGATCCTCCTCGATCCCCTCCGATCCCCTCTCTGATCTCCCTCCCTTGTACTCCTGACAGGTTATTTATAGGGAGAGCAAGGGTATAATCGTCCCTTGAAGATATGAAAACAGATTGAATCAAATCTGTTTAAATCTGGAAAGTAGCCTTGCTGCGAGGCTAGGATAGCTTCTGCGGAGCTAGAATTGGCAGGTCGATTGATCTGTTTTGATCCTTTCCATATTGTTGGGAGATTCTCCTTGATCCTCTTACTCGTTTCAAGAGAGTCCAGAGATAGCGGCAATCACCTACCATATTTGAATCCTAATTGGATTTGATCAGATTGGATCCGATCTCATCAGGAGGTTTGATTGGTCAAAGGTCGACCATAGTAGATTAATAACGGAGCTGCCCGCTTTGAAGCTCATAGCGGAGCTAGAGGTAATCCTTAGCGAAATCCGAAAAGAGGCTTTTCGGCGAAGCTGTCACTTAGCTTTCTGGCGATGCTCTGGATGATGCTAGCCTCTCAAACGAGGCTATCTCCTGGGCTAATGTAATGCTAAATGCTAGCATTTTAGACCTGCTGAGGTCTGTTTAGAAACAATCCGGGCTCACTGTTCTGCTTGCTGGATCAGTGGAGTCCAAGCTGCTTCCTTGTCCCTTGGAGGTGGGTAAAACTGGTCTTCAGCTCGTCTGTCGCTAGACATTGTTCGGACCAATGAGAATTTTGTCTTTTTTAAGTGTCAACAAGACCCCCTTCAAATTTTCGAGAGTCTGCAATAGCTCAGACTCTGAAATACTTTGAACTGCTGTGATGGTGGTATGGAGTATGATGGTTGAGTTCAGCTTCGCTTCCAATCCTGCTTTGGGATAGACTCGCCGAAGAATTGCACAGGTTCGCGAGTAGCTTCGCGTCGGGGTAGCTCCGCATCTGGGCTTCCAAGAAATAAGTTCGCTTTGGAACTCCTGTTGCCTTTTCAAAGCCAACTGCCGTGGGGCGGTTACGAGGAGGATCATTCCTTCTTTCGCGCTGATCGAGAGAGATGTTCTCCGATTCGCACGTTTCCAAGGGAGGATACTCCCTTTCTTCAAGGCGCCATAAGTGCCTTTTATGAGGGAGACGTTTTCTCCCTTTGCATGGTTCCAAGGGGAAACCGTCCCTTCCATGAAGGCGCAATAAATGCCTTGAATGCGCTCGTGCTTCCACGCTTGGGGTGAGAGTGCTCAGGCCATGGGGCCTATAAATAGGACACTTGAGGTCCTCTGAAGAGAAATGTTTTGCCTTCCTTCTCTTCTCTTGGTTGTGAGAAATACTCAGATCTCTGAATTAGTGGGAAAGCCCACTCTGGTTGTCTAACCGGCCAAGGACCAGTAAGTCTTGATCGTTTAACGACTTCACCGATTTTTAGGGAATTCATCTCCCTTAGTTTAACTTTGACAGCTGCTTTAGGGATTAGCTTCCCTTGATTTTCATCTTGCACTTGGCTGATCTGCAGAGAAGAATTTGGCATAGCTTCCCAGTGAAGCTATCATTCTGACTTGATCACAGAAAGATCATTGCAAGTTGAGTCTGCTACACAGGCAGAACTTAGGACTTGGTCTCTTCAAAGGTTGAGCCAGTCTTGCCATATTGGTGAATGTTGAGACTGTTTCTCACAAGATCAGTCTGACTTTGCCATATAGGCGAGGCTAGGACTTGGCGTTTGCTGAGCCAGCCCATGGTTGCTGTGCAGGCGAAGCTTGTCCTCTGCTGAAGTCGGATTGCTTTTGCCGCCCAGGTATCTGACTTAATATCTTTGCATCTCTTTTTGTGCTTGACTGCTAACTTGCTCCAATTTGCCTTGCAGTGAGCTATGCTTGCCAGTCTGGTAACTTGATGGAAGAAACCATGAAATTGCCTTATGCTTCCCCGGTTGAAGCTTTACTTTTAAGCAGGAGGAACAATTCGGGGCAGCGAGTGCGCGTCCCAGGGGCTGTTGGCAGCCTTTTATCCGAGATGATTCGTTCTGAGGTGAGGCTGGCCGCCGCCTTTATCGGAGAGGATCCGCTTCAAGATAATGGGCGTCGCCTGTGGGATCGCCGGCATCATTGCCGACTTTCAACTTTGGTGGCTTTTGGGGGCGATCCACTTCAGGAAAGCGGATATCGCGCCTGTTAGATCACTGGTACCACTGCCAATTCCCATTATACGTGATCTATCGTGTTGGCGGCGATAGGTTTTTATTGCCAGGCTTCAACAAAAATGGCCTGGCAAGATCTGCCATTTTGTGGAGAAAAATGACCGTGTCCTTGTGGCACCGCTGAATACAGCCTTATGCAGGAGGAGGGCCCTTCCTGTCCCGTTGGTCTGGCCTGGGAGCAGATAAAACCGCTTGTATGCCTTTTATGCAAATGACTTTGTTAGGCAACTTGGTGTGTTATATGAAACACAGTTTTGATGTAATATCAAATGTACCCTTGCTTTTGAATTAATGAAAGTTCATCGTCTGACCATCTGATTTTTGCTTACTTTCATTGGGAGTTCGGCCATTGCTGGGCTGGACTGTGTGCGGAGCTAAGGACATAGCACCTTTTTAGAGGGCTAAGGTAAGCCTTTCGGCAAAGCCTTTAAAAGATTGTGCGAAGTCCGCACTTTTGCACCAGTAGGGTTAACTCTTAGCAGAGTTGAACCGGCGCTTCTCGGGAAGGCGCTTCGGGCGCTGTTTCGAATTAATTCGAAACGGCGGCATGGGCCTTTTCTCGAGGCCTCATTTCAGGCGCTGATTGGCCTATAAAAGCCTGATCGGGCTGAATATGGAAAGGTCTCTCTTTTTTTCAGAGAACTTTCTATCTCTTCCTCTTCTTCTTCCTTTCATTCAGAGATCTTTGAGGACCCTAGCAGCTCTTCAATGGCGCCCAAAAGACGAGCGGGAAAAGAAGTGGCGACTTCTGCGGCGGAGGCCCTTCCTCCTTCGGTCATCGAGCGACCAGTCACTGGTAAGGAATTTTTTTCTCCCAGATTAGAGATGATGGTCTTCCTCCTTTGGAGTCGGTATCTGATCGAATATGATCTGTCCTCATCAGGGAACTCGTTTCCCTTAACTTCCCTACTTTCCTTGCACCAGGGAAGTAAGAACTGAACAGTTCTTCTTTTAGGCTTCCGTAGGAAGCCATTGCTCGGGCAATCTCCATCCTGTTGAGGAATAGGATATGGGTCGTGTTCCTTCAGTCGTGGCCACGAAGGACGACTGTCGACCATGATGTCCTTTTGATGATGTCAGCCCTTAGGGCTATGCCACTTCTTGCTTTAAGCGAAGTTGGCGTTCTGCAGAGATGCAGTCTTATCCATGAAGCGAAGCTTTTTCAAAACTATCGCATTGCAGGCTCTGCTTGCTGGGCGAGGTTATGCCTTAGTGAATTTTTATGCTTTTGCATCCACTTGATTGGTGAACTAATCATAGCTCATTTCTATTTTTGCAGTACATTACGCCTCCGGCCTCCAGAACAGTCTGTTCGGTCTAGCCAGTCGAGCAGGCGGAAGCATCAGCTTGCAGTTCTATGGGCAGGCTTCATTGTTCAGCGAGCCGAGCTCTCTTGTACGGGATACGCTCATCCAGGACGGTCGTCCGCAGGCCATGCGGAGCATCTTGACTACGGCTCCGCTTGAAGATATTGACCGTCAGGCTTACAGAAAGCCTGACTTCATGTTCGGGGATGCTGCACCTGATCCCGATCGCCAGCTGCAGGCCGATGAAGGTCAGTGGATCTTCCAGTCGGACGGCGAGAGATTCTATCTCCCGTTCACTAAGCGGCATTTGCTTTGTCTTCCTTCGCGAGCGTGACTCAGGCTCGGAAGATGGCGTGGGGCGTGAGCTTAAATGCCGAGTCTGTGAGTGTTGGGAGGTTGACATTCCAGTCCGGCTATTCGAGGGCGGGCCATCCTCGTAGCATAATGGGGCTATACCCTGGGAAGGTATCGCGGGACCTTCCAGTAGGAGAAAACCCAGCTGCGGCGCCGACCTTTGGCACTCAGTTCTGCGAAGTTGACGGGAATTATCCTGCCACCGATTTCAGGACTCCCGGTTGGGTCCACCCTCCTAGGTCGTGGTGGGCGGAGTTGACCAACTATATCCTCACTCATTTTGAGGGGGACTTAGAGAGGTTAAACCTCCATGAGGCCGTCAGGGCGACCTGCTACGGCATTGAGATGAAGGTGGCGTGCTTCTACGCCATCCTTGAGTTGTACTGCCCGGCCTCGGGGACTTTCTTCACCCCGGTTGGTGAGTTGGGCATGGCCCTGCACGAGATGCGGGAGATCTCTACTTTGCCCTTCGGGTCTCTTCCGTACGAAGAGTACTTTCCCTGTGAGGCGGAGTTGGCTCTCCTGGAGAAGCAGGAGCCAGCTCTGCTCGAGACATATCGGGAGTTGATGTGCCACTTGCATATCTGTTCCAGCATCTATACTGGTGGCAAGGGTAGCTCGAAGAGCTTGAAGAGCTGGGGAACTACTTGTTCCTGGATATGACCAGTGCGCCTGAGGCAGCTCATTGCGGAGTTGCTGAAGAAGACATCTTGGTAAGGATGGAGGTGCATGCTGAAAAGGACATCGTCGTGGCAGAAGATGATGGTCCTTTCGGGAAGGGTGATGTTCTTCGGAGCTTTCACCATCAGGCCCGTCGGCCTATGTCTCGCAAGGCGTTGCTGCCGGCCGCTTCTTAACCATCTGGTTAAAGAAGTGTGTCGTGCCTTCATCTTCGGGTGACATCGTCCACCCGAATGTGCTGCTGCCTGCCGTCCGCTTGGTCCATGGCCACCGTCTGGGTCTTCTCCCGGCCATGGTGTGTTGTATTCAGAGGGGTCTTCGTGCACTGACGGAGGCTTTCTGCAGACCAATGGCGTCAAGGCGAGGGAAGGGTGCCGTCTTGCCTTGTGACGGACCTAATCCTGGCTTTCATGGGGAGCCTTATTGATGGGGCTCGTGCTTGGCGGTTCTTTACCGCGGATGGCACTGGAGCGTGGCTACGCACGCCGCTGAGGGATCCCGGCCTTTGGACGACCCTGTGTTTCTGTCAATGGTATGCAGCTTCGAACTCTACACCTGCTGGGTTTAATGCCAACCGTTCGGGTGTGAAGTTAATTTCTCACCGAATGAGGCAGAAAGCTTCTGATAAGATGGAGGGCAAACGAGTCCGTGTTCCTGGCATAGAGGAGTTCATCGCTGTAGATGACAGTGGGGCTTCTGATGCGGGGAGCCCTTGCTTCGAGGCAGAGACGAGGGCTGATGCCCATGAAGTTGATACTCGTGAAGCCGGTTCTGGTGTAGTGGGGACGGCTCCCTCACAACATGTGGAAGAAGTGGAAGAAGAGGACTCTGATGTCCACTTCAAGAGGAAGCGTGGGAGTGGATCCCGTAGGAAGTCGTCGGCGAAGAGGCCCCGTCGCCATGCTCCTACAATTGTGGTAGAGGGCGAACCCTCTACTGCGCTTCCTTTTGCTGCTCCATTAGTGGCTGAGCCGTCGGTTGCTGAACCGACTACTGGTAAGATTGGCCTCGTCTAATATGCCTTCAGCGCACTTTGAATAACTCATCATTTGCTTTTTGTTGCAGGAGTTGAGGCAATTGGAGAGCAAGGGGACCAGTATGATCCTCTATTCGCTTATGGAACTGCAGCTGGTTCCTTTGCTCGCTCGGAGGAGTGTGGAGGTAATGTGGCCGACATTGGCCTCTCGGGCACTGGGACTTCTAAAGGAAGTCCTATGGCATCCAGCTCTATCGGGTGGTCTGCGGAGGAATCGGCGAGCAGGCCGGCTATCCGCGTTGATTCTGGCAAGAACTTCGCGATGGAACCGCTAGAGACTGATGAGGCTGACGAAGTAACATCAGCCTTTGGTAAAATGACGACCTTTTGATCTCCTCTTGTTTACTGCATCTGCTTTCTGACCATGGCTTTGTTGCAGGTGTTCGGCCTCAAGATGCGTCGGCTTTGAAGGAGCCGGAGACTTCCCCTGGAAGGTCAGAGGGTGGGTTGAGTGCTTCGTCCACGGCGGATGTTGCCATGTTGGACGTGTTGTACGGCGACTTGCCTTCTTATCAGCCCAGGTCAGCTGAAAGGCGAGAGGTTGAAGGGGCGGCAGTCCCGGAGGTATCCTCACTCCCAATCACATCAGCGAGTGAGGTGCCGGCAATTTTGCCCAGTGCGGGGCTGAGGGTGATCGTGGACCCTAGTTCCCCGACTTTGATCGTCGAGCCTGCTGCTCAGGAGGTGGTTGCCAGTCCTACCTCCGCGGTGGCTGGCGTGCTGGTGTCGCTGAGGACTCCGCCGAGGTCACCTTTGGCTTGCCCTGCTGCTGTCGATGTTCCCGCTTCTTCTTCTGCGGCGGTGTCGACTGGGTTGGTAGATTGCTCCGAGGTTGTCTCAAGGGTTGATGAAGCTGAGAATGACTTCATCGGTAATCTGGTTGACAGCTTCTATAACAGTTTGGAGCAGACTATCGGTCTAGTCTTGAAGGGCTCGCCTGTGCCGTTCTCGAAGCTGAAGATGGTCCTCTCCCGTGGCATTGAGTGTATCCGGGATTTTGAGGGGTACCACCAGGCTTCTGCTCTGGAACTCCTGGTGGATGACCTTGAGAAGGACGTGGAGGAATGGCGCCATGTCCATCGTTCAGACGCAGCGTCTCTGGCTGATGAACGGCTCACACGTCTTGTTGCCCAAAGGCGCGAGGCTCAGCTCGCCGCTCAAGAGGCTGCTGAGGCTATCTCCTCTGACTTGGAGTCCTTGGAGACAGAGGAAGCAGAGGTTGGGAGTGCAATTGACGCCTCCAATAGTGCTCTTCTTGATGCCGAAGATAAGGTTAAGAGGGCTGAAGAGATGATCCGGAAGGAAAATCTCCTCTTATCCAAGGCTACACAGATGCGTCATGAAGAGTCTGCGCGGCTTAAGCAGCTCAGGGTTCGGAGTGAGGAACTAGCACGGCGGAAGTCGTCACAGAGGGCGACTTTGGCGGAGGTTGAAGCGCGTCTGGCTCAAGCGGTGGATTTCAATGAGGCTGAGCTGAGATCACAGGCGCTGGCCCAGGCTGTTGATGACAGGAGGACGAGGCTGGCTTTGCTCGGAGATCGGATCCGATCTTACCATGTACGCCTATAGGCTCTTCCATGTATCCCATCCTTTTGGAATTTAATAAAAATTCTTTCTTTTGTCGTCTTTGTTTGTTTGGATAGTGAGGCATGGCTGTCTGTTGGTTCAGAGGTCGCAATGACATAACCGAATGGGACGTCGCCAGTCCCGAGGTCAGCCCTTTGCGGGGCTAAAAGGGGAGATACTTGCCTTTTGTAAATGTTAGCAAGCCTCGAGATTGAGACTTAGCTGTCTGCTGGTTCAGGGGTCGCAATGACATAACCAATTGAGACGCCACTAAGCTCAATGGTAGACGAGACTTGGCTATCTGCCAGTTCAGGGGTCGCAATGACATAACTGGTTGAGAAGCCACCAAGCTCAAAATAGGTGATACTTGTCTTTTGTAGATGTCAACAAGTATCGAGACCTATCTTTTGTAAATGTCAACAGGGCTCAGAATTGAGACTTAGCTGTCTGCTGGTTCAGGGGTCGCAATGACATAACCATTGAGACGCCACTAAGCTCAATGGTAGATGAGACTTGGCTATCTGCCAGTTCAGGGATCGCAATGACATAACTGGTTGAGAAGCCACCAAGCTCAAAATAGGTGATGAGGTCTCGTTTTCACGAGGGAACCACTATTATAGTTTAATGTTAACATAACAGTGGGATATATGTGGCCCTACCATTCTACGGATGAGAATTGGTAGGTGATTTTGGAGGTCTCGTTCTCACAAGGAGAAATGAGGGGACTGCTGTCATAGGTTTAATGTTAACGTAACAGCGGAATATGTGGTCTTACCATTCTATGGATGAGAATTGGTAAGTGATTCTAGAGAGGGAATCAAATGGGAGCAGGTCCCTTAGGATTTTTAGCAAACCCCCAGCTATCAACGGGTTTGATATGCCTTTACCAACTACCGTTTGAGTTGGGCTAGCCATGCTATTCCCCTCAGCATGATGAGTTGTCGAGGACTCATGTTGGCTTAAAGGCCAACATTTTCCTCTATCCTTAATCGTTAAGGATGTCGGATTATCAGGTTGATGTCTGCACAACCTCGATTGTCTTTTAGGATAACAGGTGCACGGCCAGGTCCCAGTTAGTTTTCGGCTGTATGACCTCACTTGGAGGAAGAGAAAGGCTCTCTTTGTGCGTGCTTCGGACACGGAGACCTCGATCAGAGGTGTAATGTTAACTTGATCGAGAGAAGGATCCTCGATTAACGATAATACTTCTTCAAGAATTTGCCATTGATCGGCATCATGAATAGGTCGCCACTTGCATTCATAAGGCGGTATGCCCCGTTTGAATAGACTGTTTCTATCACAAACGGTCCTTCCCATTTAGGCTGAAATTTGCCTTTGGTCTTGTGCGTCATAATCATCGGTCGTCTGACGGCTAAGACCAGGTCTCCTTTCTGGAAGACTCTCTGTTTGACCTTCTTATTGAAGGCTTTTGACATCCGAGCCTGATATAGCTTGATGTGTTGCTGAGCTTGGCCGCTTCTCGTCTAGGGCTTCGAGCTCTTGAAGACGCAGGCGATCATTGTCTTCTGATGTCATCTTAGTAGTCAAGGCTATCCGTAATGATGGCACCTGGATTTCCAATGGGATGACCGCTTCGCACCCATATACCAGGGAGAAAGGCGTATTGCCTGTCGGTGTCCGAACCGTAGTCCGGTAAGCCCAGAGATATTCACCCAGCTTTTCGTCCCAATCTCGCTTATTCGAGGAGACGAACTTCTTGAGCAGCTTGATGATCGTCTTGTTAAATGCCTCTGCCAAGCCATTAGCGGCAGGATTGTAGGCGGTTGAAGCCACATTCTGAATTCGGTATTATCGCAGAACCGATAGAATCCTTGGCTTATGAATTGAGGACCATTGTCGTGGATGATTCGCCTGGGGACACCAAATCGATGGATGACATGGTGTTTGATGAAGCTAACCAGATTGGAGGTCTTAACTTCGGCCAACGGTATGGCCTCTGCCCGTTTTGAGAAGTAATCGGTTATTGCCAGGATAAACCGGTGACCTCTTGCCGAAGAAGGGCTGATTGGCCCTACGACATCGACTCCCCATGCTTCAAATGGCCATGAAGCAATAGTAGGGTGGAGCAACTCTGAAGGTTGGTGTATGAAGTCTGCATGGATCTGGCATGCCTTACACCTTCGTGCATATCGGGTAGCATCGGCCATCATGGTTGGCCAGTAGTACCCAAGTCTGTGCAGCCTGTCTTTAAGCTTTGGACCCGGCTGGTGAGCTCCGCAAATGCCATCATGTGCTTCTTTAAGCACTTCCTGTGCCTCTGAATGAGAAAGACAACAGAGGAGGACACCGTCATATGAACGACGGTAGAGTGTCTTCAAAGTGGGATCATAATAGAACCGGAGAGACCTTCGTCTTATGGACGCCGCTTCCTTGGGGTCGTCTGGAAGCAGACCGTGTAGAGCGTAGTCAATGAGAGGGAAGCGCCAATCCCTTGGCTCAAGATCCACGGAGATATTATGGACCTCTTGGATCCTTAGCATATGCTTGGAGCATATGAGATGCCGGGTTGCGACTGTGAGGTGATACTCGGTGTCGGCCGGTAAGGCTAGCGTCGTCGCTAATGCAGCGAGAGCATCCGCCTTGGTATTTTGAGATCGGGACACATGCCCGATGTAGAAGCCTTCAAATAGCTAGCCAATTCGATGGCTGTATGATAATAAGGCACCAAGTCCTCATGGCGGACTTCATATTCGCCTTTGACTTGACTGATGACCAGCTTTGAATCGCCGTAAGCTTCGAGGTAGCGTACCCCCATTCCCTGGGCAAGCTGGAGACCGATGAGCAGAGCATTGTATTCTGCTACATTGTTGGAGCATGATTCTGTCAAGGAGAATGCTCTGGGAAGGATAAGATCCTGTGGGGAGATGAACACAACCCCCACTCCGGCAATGATCTTCCCTTTGGGGCCCATCCGCGATGCTCCGTCGAAGAACATCTGCCACACTTCTCTACTGAGGTTGCATTAGACTCGAAGACTTCATCAGGGATGTCTTCGTGAAGTTTTGAATGTTCTGGAACTGGATGAGCAGCTAAGAACTCTGCAAGGGCCGGCCTTTAACCGCTTTCTGAGGAGTAAAGGTCATGTCGTATTGAGACAACAGAAGTGCCCATTTAGCCAACCTTGAATTCAGCGACCCTGGCTTCGTCATGAGAAGACGCAAAGGGTTCACCCTGGAGATGACATGTACGGTTTGGCCAACCAAATAATGTCGTGTCTTCTGGACAGCGAAGACGAGAGCTAAACACTCTTTCTCAACAGGATTGTAGCGAGATTCCGCTCCTATGAGAGTCCTGCTCAGATAATAAATGGCCTGCTCATGGCCATTGTCGTCCTTCTGAGCGAGGAGGGCGCCGAGGGAATAGTCCAGAGCTTTTACATAAAGCAAGAATGGTTTCCCTGATGCAGGGGCCACCAAGACTGGAGGTTTTGTGAGATACCTCTTAATGTCTTCATAAGCTTCTTGACAAGCTTGATCCCATATGAAGGCGGTACCCTTTTTCATGAGACGGGTGAACGGTTGGCAGCGGCCCGAAAGATTTGCTATGAATCTTCTGATGTAGGCTAATCTGCCTTGCAAGCCTCGGAGCTCTTTGAGGTTTCTTGGTGGATGCATGTCCTGGATGGCTTTGACTTTGTCTGGTCAAGATGAATTCCTTTTGATGTGACAATAAACCCAAGGAACTTGCCACTAGACACTCCCAAGAAGGATTTGTCGGGTTCATTTTTCAGCTGATGAGCCCGCATTATGTCGAACATCGTTCTCAGATCGCGAAGATGTTCGTCTTTGCTGCGGCTTTGACGGCAATGTCGTCAACATAGCATTCCACCGTCTTTCGGAGATGGTCGCGGAAGATCATGCTCATCGCCCGCTGGTAGGTTGCTCCAGCGTTCTTCAGTCCGAAGGGCATCACAGTGTAGCAGTATACCCCCAATGGCGTTCGGAAAGAAGTATGCTTCTCGTCATCAGGATACATCTTGATCTGGTTGTACCCTGAGAAGCCGTCCATGAAAGACATCCTTTCGAACCCGCATGTGTTGTCGATCATAACATCAGTGATCGGCAGTGGGAATTCATCTTTGGGGCAGGCCGTATTGAGATCACGGTAGTCGATGCAGATCCGTATTTTCCCGTTCTTTTGAGGACGGGGACGATGTTAGCCACCCAATCTGGATGTTGTTCCTCTCGATGAAGCCGCATGCAATGAGCTTGTGGACTTCAGCTTCAATAGCCTCCATGATGTTTGGCGAAACCGACGTTGTTGCTGCTTGACTGGCTTAACATCGGGCTTGATGTTTTAGACGGTGCATAGCGACCTGTGGATCAAGTCCGGGCATGTCTTCATAGCTCCAGGCGAAGACATCTATATACTCTTTTTATGAGTATTATCAATTCTTCCTTTTCGATAAGTGATAAGCTTTCACTTATGAAATAGGCTTGGGGTGATCTTGACTGCCCAAGTTGACCTGGATCACCTTGTCTTCGGTAGGTGGCTCGCGCAGCTCGAACCGCTTTTCCCATTGGAGACTTAATTGCTGGCCCAAAGTTTCTCATCAGCAGCTTCCGCAGGTTCCAATTGACTGCCTGAAGTCATATTCACAGTGAGGCCGTTGAACATCCCTCCTATGCTGATGTCAGAGTCCCACTCGGCAGATGAGTCCAACTGTGATGGAATTGGTTCATCGTCTTTGACCTGAACTGTTGTTGATGATGTGGGTGTGACATACCCTAACCCCCTGCGTGCACTATCATAGTAATTTGCAGGTTTCCCTCTTGGGACGGAATTACGCATCAGGCTGCGTCTTCCTTTTCCGAAGTTTAGGCCGCCCGCCTGTTTTTAAGTCATATCCCATCTTCTCCATAATATGGCGTGCCGGTTGCGCATAATGGAAGAACTGTGGGGCTTCTGAGTTCGAGCTTGACTCTGTAGCTGCAGGTCCCCGTGGCTGGGTTCTACCGAAGATTATTGGCAACTGACCTTGTTTGGATGGAGGGATTACAAGCGTGGCCCCTTCTATAACCTCCACAGATGTAGCAGCCGAACTTGGCTCATGTACGGGCATGTGCAGAGAGCCTTCTATGATGGATTTAATTGACCCAATACTCGCAGGATAACCAAAAGAGATACTATCATTAATTACCCATTCACCCTCTTCATCAAAAGGGATATTACATTGGGGTCATTGAGGAAACATGCTGTGATTGGTTCGCCTATCAAAATGGCTGGCATGCCTGTTTCGGATTCTGAATCCGCCTCATTGCCACTTTCATCATCGTCTGGCAATGGCTCTGCAGGCGTTCCGTCGGCCTCTTGATACAGGAGGGCGTCGGTGAAGTAGTTTTCCACCCCCTTGAAGGGTTGCTTTTCAGCGAAGACAGTTCGTACTGTCGCATCATCTTCAACATATTTGAAGCATTGGTGGAGAGTGGAAGGAACGATCCGGTTGGCATGGATCCAGGGTCTTCCTAGCAGCAAGTTATATGATGTGTCAGCATCAATGACATAGCACGTCACTTCTGACTTGAGGCTTCCGATTCTGCAACGGAGCCGAATCTTCCCAAGTGGATGGCTGCTCCCGGCGTTGAAACCATATATTGTAGTGGTGGTTGCGGACAACTTGTACAATGGTATGCCGAGGAAATAGAGGAGCCTTTTGGGGATGATGCTGAGTGCAGACCCCGGATCGACTTGTACTCTTTCAATGCATGTTGAACCGATATATCCGTATAGTACAGAGGTCGATCGTGCTTGTTGTCCTTGAGAAGCATATCTTCCGCCGTGAAGGTGATAGCAGGCACCTTTGATTGTGCGTGATGGCACTCTGAGCATGAAGGCCGGATCTCATCATCAGGAACCTCAGGCATGTATGTCAGAAAGGACTCCGAGTTGGCCAGCGCATCTCTGAGTGCCTCTCTTGTCTCTTTGGAGAGACGAAGAAGCTCGTGTATCGTGATGCGAGCCGGGATATTGCTAAGTGGGCCAATATATCAAAACGGAAGGGCGTGTCTAGCCCTTGGACTGACGGTTTCTTCAACGCATGATCGAACCGCACCTCCTTAGGCTTCTCTCTCCCTTTGGTCAGGACTGGAGCGGATGTCGGGATTAGTACTGACGTCGTTTGCTGTTGTATCTCGTCAGTAGACTTGTCATACTGCCTTAAGTATGATTTTTCAGACCGGGTGCCCATCTGTTGCGGCGCATCTGCCTGCGCTGTACAAGCACGCTTTTCTCCTTCTGAATCACTGAGGGAAGCCGAAGTAAGGTTGTCATCATCTGGCAGGACAGAGATGACATTGCAGGACTTGCCCTTTTTGCTGGAGTCCTTCGACGTCCGCTGTATGTCTTGGACGAGGTCAGGGTGTATCCACATAACTTCCCCTGTCTCCAATGTCAAGGGGACGAGACCCTTGTCATCTTTAGCTATGGCTGAAGAATGCTTGACTTCCAACCGCGGTGTGGGGGCTAGATACGTCCCGTCAGGAACCATGACCTTTTGGGCTGTGCCGAATTCAAGGGTCACCATATTGGCAGTGACTTTCTTCTGTTCCGTCTTCAGTGTGAGGACTCCGGCGTCGATCAGGGCTTGTATCCTGTCCTTGAGGACATAACATTTGTCAGTAGGATGGTGGATCATCCTATGATAGAGGCAGTATTTGGGGTCGTTTGTGCGCCCTATCTCATTAGGACGCCGAGCATCCGGTAGCTTCATCTTATTTCCCTTGTGGAGCAGATGGAATATCGTGACCACCTGATCATCTCTAAAGGAGTACTGCTTTGGAGGGAACTTAGACTCCTGGCTGTTGACGCCGCTCTTCTTGGCCTTTGACTGCAGGTCCCCCGTAAGTTCCACAGACATGATTTCCTTCCCCTTGACTTGGGAGGATTGCGGGGGATCGCTACGCCCTTTGTTGTTCGTGCCTCATTTGCTTCTAGGGACGGATGGCTCGAACTTCTTAGCTGACTTCTCGGCTATCTCCGCTTGTTCGACCAATTCCTTCCAAGTATGGGCCTTGACAGCCCCCATGCGAACTTCTACTTGGTCTAAGAAGTTGTGTCTGCATGTCTGTAAGAGCATGGGTAATGGCATCCCAGCTGGGCACATCAAAGATAGATTTCTGAACCGCTCAATGTATTCACGGATAGATTTGCCTTTCCTCTGCACAGTGGAGAGGAGTTTGTCCATGGTCACTTCGGTATCGTCCTCATAGAAACGAGAAAGGAACCGAGTTTCCAGGTCGATCCAGGAGTTGATAGAGTCCGGGGGAAGACTGCGAAACCAGTCAAATGCCACCCCCTTTAAGGTGCCAATGAAAAGCCTAGCCATGATGGCGTCATTGCTTATAACATTACCAGTCTGAGACCGGAAATAGTAGATGTGCTGATTTGGCGAGCTCTTTCCATCATAGGTGTGCAACGTTAGTGGCTTGAACTTCGGTGGGTATGGCACCGAATCCCACTCTAGTGGATAAGGACGGACTGTCCCTACTTTCTTTAATTCATCCCTCTGAGCTAGGGATGCAATCTGAGCCTGGAGGCCCTTAAGGACTTCAGCATCTAGGGAGGAACCTCCCTTGGATTTGGGATCATTGCTAAAGTGTTCCTCCTCATCGTGGTGGCTTCCGGTATCATTACCGCCCCGATTGCTGAGGAGTTGGGCAAGCATCTGTTGAATATTGTCCAGGGCTTCCTGCTGGGTCCTGGAGGTTTGCTCTTGAGCTTCCAAACGCCGACGGAGGTCATCGTTAGCGTTATCGGCCATGTTGACCGATGCTTTGTCGGTTCGCACTGAACTGACCGTTGCTGACGAGGCATACCCGCTGTCTTCATCTTCCCCTTCGGATGATTGGGGTGACCGCCTGGGTTGTGGCATGGTTGGGACCGTCGAGGAGGAAGGCTGTTCATAATTATAGGGTATCGCCACCCTGGATCTGGTGTTTCGGAAAACACCTTCTTCTTGCACCAAGACTTCACCCAAGCCCGGGCTATAATCTGGATCTGGGGAGCCGAAAGGGGTATCATCAGATGTATGACTTTCCCTGTGTCGCTCTCATCCTCTTCCGGTCATGTTGACGGACGCGAAGGCCGGGCCTCGCGAAGCGCTCCTTTCATGATGTTTCTTTGTGGCATGTGCGGACAACCGGTCAAACACCGACTGATGGTGAGGAGATACAGCCTTGATTGGGTATTGCCGACAGCGGACTGAATGGATTGTCACAAGTCGGCATCCTTTTTGACAACAAGGGGAAGTGGTTTGGAGAGACTCCAATCCCCGCTTGTTTGTCAAGAATTGTCGTAGGTTAGGCTCAACAGAGCCTGAACAACGCCGTGGAGAGGCCTTTCTGGAGCGTACAAGGGGTGATGCTCCATTCTTCTTATCCCTGCAGAAGGGATTAGTACTGAATAGTACTTTGGTGCTAGCTTCGCCGACAGGTGCGAGCTTAGTGCTTGATGAATTGGGGAGCGGAGCACGCGGTGGTGCTTTGCCCGCTCTTCTGCTGCGAAGGGGATCAACCTCTGATAACACTGCGGTCTCAGCCTTGCGGCCGCGAACCCAGTGAATTCGTTGTGGTACAATAGCTTCGCTTGTGAAAGCGAGGCTGACAGGAGGCTTTGCTGCCCTTGATTCAGGTGACGGTATGATTGCCGTCGTGATTTCATGACTGGCAGCATCGTCAGGGCAGACGGGCATCTTACCCTTTTCTTCGCGGGAGAGGCGCAGTCTCGGCATGACTACACCGGGAGTTTTGGTTGAAGACTCCTGTTTAGGCTTCCATATCAGCCTTGACAGGGGGCACCTAGGTTCGCAGGGAACCTGAATAGCCACAGGCGGGGCTGTGGGGTGCTGGCAAGATTCTACCTCTGGTTTCTGATTTGAGACCTTGGCCATGAAGACCTTCCTGTGCTTCCGTGCTCGAAGCATCAGGCCACCCCCAGAGAGGACTTCTTCAAATCTTCCTTGATCGACCTGGACAACCAGGTTCTCAAAAGTGCAGGATCTGGGCTGAGGGCATGTTTCCTTGTTGCGCCAGAGAACTGCGGCAGGTTTGTAAAGAACCTTTTCCGTCTCCGCAGAGACTTTGCTTGAAGATTTAGCCAGAGAAGATCTGGCTGCACTGGCTTTTCTGAATTCAGAGATAGACCCGAAGGTCTGTTCGTCGCATTGCGACACTTGATTCTCAGCAGAGGAGAATACCTTCCCCAGCGGAGTCGCCATCTTGTTTTCCATTATGTTTGCAAAGGGGAAAACTTATAAAAAAGAGTTTGAGGAGCTAAATTACAAATATTCTTAAAAGATTACAAGTAGATCCCCTCAGAGATTCTGGAGAAGTGTGCCGATAGGAGTCTGGTCAGCGCGCGACCACTTTGTCCCTTTGACGATGCAAGCGATGAGATTCCCTTCTCGCCTGGTTCGGGGAATCAGAGAATAGAAGGTTGGTAGAACCCTCTTGCTACTTCTCAAATCCGCCTTCTGTGAGGAATTCCTTCTCGCCTGGTTCCGGAGATTCCTTGAGGAAAAGAGGTTGTTAGGGTATCACCACCCTGAAAGGAGAAGTATTTCTCTTGAAAGGTCTCTGAGTTAGAGAGCGCACGGTGCGTATGAAGAAGCCCGATCTTTGAGAAGACGCCAATCTCGCCGATGATCAATCGATGATCCTCCTCGATCCCCTCCGATCCCCTCTCTGATCTCCCTCCCTTGTACTCCTGACAGGTTATTTATAGGGAGAGCAAGGGTATAATCGTCCCTTGAAGATATGGAAACAGATTGAATCAAATCTGTTTAAATCTGAAAAGTAGCCTTGCTGCGAGGCTAGGATAGCTTCTGCGGAGCTAGAATTGGCAGGTCGGTTGATCTGTTTTGATCCTTTCCATATTGTTGGGAGATTCTCCTTGATCCTCTTACTCGTTTCAAGAGAGTCCAGAGATAGCGGCAATCACCTACCATATTTGAATCCTAATTGGATTTGATCAGATTGGATCCGATCTCATCAGGAGGTTTGATTGGTCAAAGGTCGACCATAGTAGATTAATAACGGAGCTGCCCGCTTTGAAGCTCATAGCGGAGCTAGAGGTAATCCTTAGCGAAATCCGAAAAGAGGCTTTTCGGCGAAGCTGTCACTTAGCTTTCTGGCGATGCTCTGGATGATGCTAGCCTCTCAAACGAGGCTATCTCCTTGGGCTAATGTAATGCTAAATGCTAGCATTTTAGACCTGCTGAGGTCTGTTTAGAAACAATTCGGGCTCACTGTTCTGCTTGCTGGATCAGTGGAGTCCAAGCTGCTTCCTTATCCCTTGGAGGTGGGTAAAAACTGGTCTTCAGCTCGTCTGTCGCTAGACATTGTTCGGACCAATGAGAATCTTGTCTTTTTTAAGTGTCAACACGTGTGTTATCATAGTAATTTGCAGGTTTTCCCTTTGGCACAAAGTTGCGCAGCAAACTACTCCTTCCTTTTCTGAAATTCAGGCCCTCTCCATGCTTTAGGTTGTACCCCATTTTCTTCATCATATGGCGTATTGATCGCGTGTAATGGAAAATTTGTGGGGTGTCTGAGTCTGAACTTGAATCCGCGGCTGCGGACCCTCGTGGTTGGGCTCTGCCGAATATTATTGGTAATTGACCTTCTTTGGATGGAGGGATCACCAAAACGGCCCCTTCTACAGACTCCATGGGTGTGTTGGATGCACTTGGTCTATGTAAAGGGATGTGCAGAGAGCTATCCATGATGGATTCAGACAACCCAATACTCGCAGGATAATCAAAAGAAATATTATCATTAATTACCCATTCACCCTCATCCTCAGAAGGAGTGTTACATTGGGGATTATTAAGACATGCTATAATTGGTTCACCAATGAAAATAGCTGGCATGTCTGCTTCAGACTCTGAATCCGCCTCATTGCCACTATCATCATCGTCTGGCAATGCTTCTTTGGATGTTTCATTGGTCTCTTGATATAGGAGAGTGTCAGTGAAGTAATTTTTCACCCCTTTGAATGGTTGCTTCTCAGTGAAGACAGTTTGCACTGTTGCCTCATTTACAACAAATTTGAAGCACTGGTGCAGCGTAGAGGGAACGATCTAGTTGACGTGGATCCACGGTCGTCCTAGCAGCAGGTTGTATGACGTGTCAGCGTCAATGACATAGCACGTCACTTCTGACTTCAGGCTCCCGATTCGGCAACGGAGTCTAATTTTCCCAAGTGGATGACTACTCCCGGTATTGAAACCGTATATTATAGTAGTGATTGTGGACAACCTATATAGTGGTATGCCGAGGAAGTAGAGGAGCCTTTTGGGGATGATGCTGAGTGCAGACCCCGGGTCGACCTGTACCCTTTCAATGCATGTTGAACCGATGTATCCAGTATAGTACAAGGGTCGATCGTGCTTGTTATCCTCGAGAAGCATATCTTCCGCTGTGAAGATAATAGCCGGTACCTTCGATTGCACATGATGGCACTCAGGGCAAGAAGACGGGGCGTCATCTTTAGGGATTTCTGGCATGTACGTCAGGAATGACTCTGAATTGGCCAGTGCATGTCTGAGTGCTTCTCTTGTCTCCTTTGAGAGACGAAGGAGCTCGTGTATGGTAATACGAGCAGGGATATTAGCCAGCTGGGACAATATATCAAAATGAAAGGGCGTGTCAAGCCCTGGGCCTGAAGGTTTCTTCAAGACATGGTCGAACCGGGCTTCCTTTGGCTTCTTCTTTCCCTTGGTTGGAACTGAAGCGGATGCTGGTACTTGTACTGACGTTGTCTGCTGTTGTGTCTCGTCAGTAGCTTTCTCATACTGTTTTAAGTATGATTTTTCGGATCGAGTACCTGTTGGCTGAGGTACATCAGCTCGCGTTGTACAAGCGTGCTTTTCTCCTTCAGAATCACTGAGGGAAGCTGACGTAAGATTGACATCGTCTGGCAGGATGGAGATGACATTGCAAGATTTACCTTTTGACTTGGACTTCTTTGAATCCCATTGTTCATCTTGGACAAGGTCTGGGTGTATCCACATGACTTCCCCTGTCTCTAGAGTCAAGGGAACAAGACCCCTATTATCTGGAGTTTCAGCCGCAGAATGTTTGACTTCCAGCCGTGGCGCAGGGACTGGATAAGTCCCGTCAGGAACTGTAACCTTTGGGGTTTTGCTGAACTCGAGGGTCACTATATTTGCAGTGACTTTCTTCTGCTCTGACTTCAGTGTCAGGACTCCAGCGTCGATCAAAACTTGAATTCTATCCTTGAGAACAAAGCACTTGTCGGTAGGATGGTGAATCATCCTGTGGAAGAGGCAGTATTTGGGATCATTCGTGCGTCCTATTTCATTGGGACGTCGAGTCTCTAGTAGCTTCATTTATTCCCTTTGTGGAGTAAATGGAATATTGTGACCACCTGATCGTCTTTGAAGGAGTACTGTTTTGGAGGAAACTTAGACTCCTGATTATTGAAGTCGCTCTTCTTAGCCTTCGACTGCACGTCCCCTGACAATTCTACAGACATAGTCTCCTTTCCTTTGGCTTGAGAAGACTGCGCCATGTCGCTACGTCCTTTATTATTCATACCCCATTTGCTTTTAGGGGTGGATGGTTCGAACTTTTTAGCCGACTTTTCGGCTATCTCAGCTTGTTCGACCAGTTCTTTCCATGTATGGGCTTTGACAGCCCCCATGCGAATCTCTACTTGGTCTAAGAAGTTGTGCCTGCACGTATCTAAGAGCTTGGGTAATGGCATCCCTGCTGGGCACATCAAAGACAAGTTTCTGAACCGCTCAATGTAGTCACGGATAGATTCGCCTTTCATCTGCACGGTGGAGAGGAGCTTGTCCATGGTTACCTCGGTATCATCCTCATAGAAATGAGAAAGGAATCGGGTTTCCAGGTCGACCCAGGAATTGACGGAGCCCGGAGGGAGACTTCGGAACCAATCAAATGCTACCCCTTTTAAGGTGTCAATGAACAGCCTAGCCATGATGGCATCATTGTCTATAACATTACCGGTCTGAGACCGAAAATAGTAGATGTGCTGGTTCGGAGAGCTTTTACCATCGTACGTATGTAACGTTGGTGGTTTGAACTTTGGTGGGTATGGTACTGAATCCTACTCCAGCGGGTAAGGACGGACTGCCCTTACTTTCTTTAATTCATCCCTCTGAGCTAGGGATGCGAATTGAGCTTGGATGCCTTTAAGGACTTCAGCGTCCAAAGAAGAAACCTCCTTCGACTTCTCCGTCCTTGGCTGTTCATTGCTAAGATGTTCTTCCTCATCATGGTTACTCCCGGTGTCATTATTATTCCGGTTATTGAGGAGTTGAGCGAGCATCTGTTGAATGTTGTCCAAAGCTTCTTGCTGGGTCTTGGAAGTTTGCTCCTGAGCTTCCAAACGTCGACGAAGGTCATCATTACCATTATCAGCCATATTCACTGATACTCTGTCTGTTCGCACTGAGCTGACTGTCGCCGAAGATGCGTACCCACTATCTTCATCTTCTTCATCAGACCACTGGACTGATCCTCTCTTTGGTTCCGGCGAGGCTACTGCCGTTGAGGAAGATGGCTGTTCATAACTGTAGGGTATTGCAACCCTAGATCTGGTATTTCGGAAGACACCTTCTTCGTGTACCAGGACTTCGCCGAGGTCGGGCTGTAATTTGGATCTGGGGAGCTGTAGGGAGTGTCGTCGGACGCTTGTCTGTCCCTGCACAGCTCTCGTCCTCTTCCGGTCATGTTGATGGATGCAGAGAGTAGGTCTCACGAGACGCTCCTTTTATGATGTTTCACCAGGGTTTGCACCGACAGTCGATCAAACACTGATCGTCGGCCTGGAGGAGTGGCAGGGATTGGTCCTAGCCGCAATGAACTGAGTGGACTGTCACCAGCTGACATCCCACTTGTTGACAACAGGAGGAAGTAGCTTGAAAAGATTCTGATTTTCGTTTACTTGTCAAGAATTCTCGCAAGTCAGACCCAGTTGGGCCTAAACGATCCAGCGCAGAGGCTCTGTTGGATCGCACATAGGATGATATCCTGCTCCTTTTATCACCGCAGAGGGGATTAGTACAAAATAGTACTTCAGCTCTAGCTTCACGGCTAAAAACCTTGGGAGTGTCCTTGGGTGCTGAAGCTGCATAGCACTGCTGTCAACACTTAGGGATAATCCCTTAGCTCTGCTACAAAGCGCGAGCTTAGCACTTAATGAACTGGGGAGCGGAGCACGCTGTGGTGCTTTATCCGCTATACTGTTGCGAAGGCGATTAGCCTTAGATAGTCTTTGTCTTTAAGTTCGCGGCTAAAAGCTTTGGAAACGCCCTTGGGCGCTGAAGTTGTATAAGCAACGCTTTCAGCACTTAGGGACAATCCCTTAGCTCCGCTGCGAAGAGCGAGCTTAGTACTTGAAGAACTGGGGAACGAAGCATGCTGTGGTGCTTTGGTTCCAGCTTCGCGGCTATGAACATCATGCGTACGCTGAGGTATAGTAGCTTCGCTCATGAGAATGAGGCTGGCGTGAGTTGTTACTCTTGAATTAGGCGAAGGTGTTGTCGCCATTGTGACTTCACGGCTAGCAGTATTGTTGGAGCAGACAGGCATCTTGCCTTTTTCTTCGCGAGAGAGACGCACTTGTGGCGTAGCTACGCCTAAGGCTTTATTCAAAGCCTTCTGTTTTGGCCTCTACATCTGCTTTGACAAGGTAGACATAGGTTTGCAAGGAACCTGACAAGCCACGCGCGAGGCTGAGGGGTGTTGGCAGAATTCTGCTCCTGATTTCTGTACTGAAACCTTAGTCATGGAGACCTTTCTATGTTTCCGTGCATGAAGCATTAGACCACCCCCAGAGAGGACTTCTTCAAATTTTTCTTGGTCGAAGTGAACGACCAGGTTCTTGAAAGTGATAGGCTTGCACTGCGGGCCTGCTTTCTTGTTGCGCCAGAGGACCGCAGTAGGCTCGCAGAGAACCTTATCTGTCTCCACGGAGACTTACTTTGAAGATTTAGCCAGAAGGGCTCTGCACCGGCTTCCTTGAATTCAGAGATAGACCCAAAGGTCTATTCATCGCATTGCGACACTTGATTCTCAGCAGTGGAGAATTCAGTCCCCAGCGAAGTCGCCATCTTGTTTTTCATTGATTTGCAAAAGGGGAAAACTTACAAAAAAAGGGGTCGATGAGCTAAATTATAAGTATTCTGAAAAGATTACAAGTATATCTCCTCTGAGATTCTGGAGAAGTATGCCGATAGGAGTCTGGTCAGCGCGCGACCACTTTGTCCCTTTGACGATGCGAGCGATGAGATTCCCTTCTCGCTGGTTCGGGGAATCTGAGAACAGAAGGTTGGTAGAACCTCCTTGTTACTTCTCAAACCGCCTTCACTTAGGAATTCCTTCTCGCCTGATTCTGGAGATTCCTTGAGAAGAAGGTATTAGGGTATCAGCACCCTGATTAGAGAAGTGATTCTCTGAATTCTCTGAATTCTTGGAAGCAAGAGAATAGCTCTCCGTGTGCGTCCTTTCACGTGTGGAGGTCATCTCTCTCTCTCTCTGTCCAGTCCTCTCTCCTTGTGCCCCTGGTGGGCTATTTATAGGGAGAGTAAGGGTATAATTGTCTCTTGAAAATATAGAAACAGATTGAATCAAATCTGTTCAAATCTGAAAAGTAGCCTTGCTGCGAGGCTAGAATCAGCTTCTGCGAAGCTAGAAATAGCAGGTAGATCGGTCTCCTGATCTGTTTTGATCCTTTCCATATAATTGAAAGATCTCCCCTGATCCTCTTACTCGTTTTAGGAGAGTCAAGAGATTATGGCAATCAACTGCCAAATTTGATCTCAGATTTGATCTTGATATCTTGATCCGATTAGATTTGATCTCATCTGGAGATTTAATTGGTCAAAGGTTGACCATAACAAACCCGTAGCGGAGCTGCCGCGTTGAGCTCACAGCGGAGCTGGAAGGCGCATCTGACGAAGTCAGAAGAAAGCTCTTCAGCGGAGCTAGATAACATCTGTAGCGAAGCTACCGAACATTCTTTTACACAGTTGCGTGTGGCTTCAAGCGAAACTAACTCTCTCTGCGAAGTTAACTGAGCACTTCAAGCGAAGCTATAAGTTAGCTTCCTGACGGAGCTGTGAATGGCTTCAAGGCGAAGTTGGATGATCTTAGCCTCTCTGGCGAGGCTATCCCTTTGGGCTCATGTGATGCTAAGTGCTAGCATCTTAGACCTGCTGAGGTCTGTTTAGAGACAATCCGGGCTCACTGTCTGCTTTACTGGATCAGTAGAGTCCAAGTTGCTTCTTTGTCCCTCGGAGATAGGTAAAAACTGGTTGTCAGCTTATCTGTCACTTGTCTTTTGTAAATATCAACAAGTACAGAACTGGTCGTCAGCTTGTCTGTCACTTGTCTTTGTAAATGTCAACAAGTTTATGAAATACACCTAGAGGGGGGGTGAATAGGTGTAATTGCTAATCTAATGCTCTTTTTAAATTTTACTTAAGTGAGGATGCAACGATCTCTCAAAACACGACTAAGAGCCGAATACCCCTTGCGAGGTTCTGAACTCCTTCCTCCCAATTCCCCTTAAATGGGTTAGAGGTGCGCAATGCAACCGTGTTGTATTGAGGTGTGATCGAACAATTCCAAGTATGAAATGCTATGATGAAATGCACACAAGTATTGTAGCAAGAAATATTGAAGGCAAGTTAAGTAAACAAGTAAGGATAGCACAAATAAGAGTTAGTTTACAAGCAAAAATTGGAAGTAATTTAAAGAAAGAAAATAAGCAAGAGGAACGCCAAGCCAATCGCAAACAAAGTGATTTGTTTCGAGGTTCGAGCCCGTAGCTCTAGTCCCCGCCTTCACCTCCGTGAAGGGTTTCCACTATCCCCGTAGGATCCCGTACAAGAAAGGCCTCCAAAGACCTCAAGCCCGTAGCTTCACCTTACAAAGAAGTTCCCCTTAGGAACTTGTCTCCACAAGAACAAAAGATTACAAATTTGTGATCTCAACTAGACCACAACACTCTTTCTCTTTTACAAACACTCTCACACTTTTACAACTTCACCTATAGAGAGAATATGAAATTTTTGGCACTATGAAGTGTGGTGAGAAAAGCTTCAGTTGTAGAGTGATATTAGAGATCAAACAACAACTGAAAAACCAAATTGAAAGAATGGAAATGAAAGCTTTAAACTATTTTTCTCTTTCTCTTGAAAACAATGAAAAACTTGTAATTTTTTCTTGGTAAATAACTAAGGCCTATTCTCCACTATTTATAGGGAGAGAATAGGTTAAAAACCCTGATTTTTTCTGCTAAAATCTTCTGCAAAAGCACCCCAACAACTCCTAAAAACTCTGTTAAAGAGAAACCCAAAAACAGTTTTTCAGAAATGCCCAAAGAGGAAAGAGCCGTTGGGCTTGTTGCAGGCTTACCGGTCGACTGCCGGTCGACCGGGACTCTGCTGGCAAAAGAGCCGTTAGGGCTCCGGTCGACTGTCGGTCGACCGATCTCACAGAAGGAAACACAGTTTCCTTCTATCGGTCGACCGACCCAGTCGACCGAAAAATACAGAGAGCAGGCTCCAAAAATCAGTCGACCGATATTTAGGGTCGGTCGACCGGCAGACATGCACAGCCTCGTGCATGTCTGGCCACAGCAGCCGGTCGACTGATATTTAGGGTCGGTCGACCGGTCTGCCTGGAAAACAGTTTTTCTGGGCAGAATTTTGAGTTAGAAAAATTTGTAAAAATTCCTTTAAAAGTCTTAAGCTAAGTGTTATGCTGAAAATAGTTTATATACATGTATTTAAACAAGTTTTGAAGATATAAGGCTTTGGGTACATGTATGTATTAAACTAAGGCATAAACTTAGAAACACCATTTTCAAAAACATAGACATATTCAAAACACATGTGTGTGCAAATCCTAGAGCCAAAATTTACATATTCTATCTTTAACAAAAACTACACTTACAAGCTTCTAGGTCTTCAAGACTTCAACATGGGCAATCTTCACTTGATCTTCAATATTGCACTTTGAGCCCAATTTGACTTGTCTTGAATCCAATAGCTTGTATTTGAGTCCAAGATCTTTGTATATGAGTGAGAGTACTTCTAGTATGATAATAAACCTGAAACACACTTAAACAACAAATAATATTAGTACCAATAACTAATATGTTTTGTAATCATCAAAATACACTAAACATGGGTTGATTGTAACCTTGGGCCAACAATCTCCCCCTTTTTGATGATGACAAAACATATGAGTTATTAAACAAATAAAAGAGGAAAAGCTTGAAAAGCTCCCCCTTAAACAATGCTATATATTTAACATGAATATGAGAAACTATGTAAGCATACAAAATCATTTTTAAAACAAAATCATCACCATAAATAAGAAACTCAAACATGAACCAAATATTAAAACAACTAAAAACAACTTAGTATTTCTCCAAACTCATACATTTTTCTCCCCCTTTTTGTCATACATCAAAAAGGGTTAAAACAAAAAAAAAAAAAAAAAAAAAAAAAAATTTAACACATATTAAAAACCAAAACAAAACAAACTAAGATACTTTAAGTATCAATTTTACAAACATTTAATTCACCACAAATAAAGAAAATCTTGCATAATCTAAAGGTTTTGTGAAAATATCCGCAAGTTGAAAATCGGTAGAAACAAAATCGATATCAATGTCACCTTTTTCAAAGTGATCTCTAAGAAAATGATATCTAATGTCTATATGTTTGGTTTTACTATGTTGATTAGCATTTTTGGTCATGTGAATAGCACTAGTATTATCACAATAAATCTTAACATGATCAAAATGTAAATCAAAGTCGAGAAGAGTATGTTGCATCCAAAGAACTTGTGCACAACAAGCTCCGGCCGCTACATACTCCGCCTCGGCGGTTGAAAGGGCTACACTATTTGCTTTTTGGAAGACCAAGATACAAGACAATTGCCCAAGAATTGGCAAGTGCCACTTGTGCTCTTCCTATCTACCCTACAACCGGCATAGTCGGCATCCGAATAACTAGTCATGGTAAATTGGTTAGTTTTCGGGTACCATAAACCTAAATCAATTGTGCCCTTAAGATACCTAATTATGCGTTTTACCGCAATTAAGTGTGATTCCTTAGGACAAGATTGAAAACGTGCACATAAACATACGGAAAACATTATATCCGGCCTACTAGCCGTAAGATAGAGTAAACTACCAATCATGCTACGAATAATTTGATGTCTACTTCCTTACCTTGTTCATCTTTGTCAAGTTTTGTAGTGGTTGCCATGGGAGTCTTTGCTACTTTGGATCCTTCAAGCCCGAACCTCTTGATAAGTTCTTTGGTGTACTTGGCTTGGTTGATGAATGTCCCATCACTACGTTGCTTGATTTGAAGTCCAAGGAAGAAATTGAGCTCCCCCATCATAGACATCTCAAATTCCTTTTTCATGCATGATTCAAAATTCTTGCAAAGAGAAACATTAGTAGATCCAAAAATAATGTCATCAACATAAATTTGAACTATGAGGATATCTTGATCTACATGTTTGGTAAATAATGTTTTATCTACTTTTCCTTTCTTAAAATCATTTGAAAGCAAAAATGAAGACAATCTTTCATACCAAGCCCTAGGGGCTTGTTTCAAACCATATAATGCTTTATCTAATTTATAAACATAATTAGGGTGTGTAGGATCAACAAACCCGGGGGGTTGTTCAACATACACCTCCTCATCAATATAACCATTAAGAAAAGCACTTTTTACATCCATTTGAAATAACTTAAAATCTTTAAATGAGGCATATGCTAAGGTCATCCGTATGGCTTCGAGCCGTGCTACGGGTGCAAAGGTTTCTTCAAAATCGATCCCTTCGATTTGAGTGTAACCTTGGGCAACTAACCTAGCCTTGTTTCTAACTACATTACCCGATTCATCCAACTTGTTCTTAAAGATCCATTTAGTGCCAATAGTTGGTCTATCTTGGGGCCTAGGAACAAGGTGCCAAACTTGATTGCGCTCAAATTGATTGAGCTCCTCTTGCATTGCAAGCAACCAATATGAATCGGCCTCGGCCTCGAGGACATTTTTAGGTTCTATGTGTGAAATAAAAGCAAAATTACCACAAAAATCTTGAATCTTAGAGCGAGTGGTTACCCCTTTTGATACTTCACCTATGACGAGGTCCTTGGGATGATGAGGATTGAATCTCCAATCCTTTGGTAGTGGTTGAGAGGGCTCCTCTTCATTTGCTTGATTTCATTTCCTTGAGCCTCTTCCACTTTGGTTTCACTTCCATCACCATCCTTTGGCTTGTCTCCCATGGTAGAAGCATCCTCCAAGGTCACTTTCTCCAAGCCTTCATCTAAAGCATCAATTTCTACACAATTCTTAACAAACTTGTTAGATTCCTCAAATTTAACATGAATAGATT
The DNA here is from genome assembly GCA_038442645.1 of Agave tequilana. Taxonomy (NCBI): domain Eukaryota; kingdom Viridiplantae; phylum Streptophyta; class Magnoliopsida; order Asparagales; family Asparagaceae; genus Agave; species Agave tequilana. The sequence continues at coordinate 4,776 of JAVJIF010034289.1, read as the reverse complement.
CCTCAATAGTCAAAGTTGACCTATTGAAGACTCTATAAGCCTTACTAGTATTTGAGTAACCTACAAAAATAGCCTCATATGATCTAGCATCAAATTTTCCCAAATTAATATTTGTATTTAAAACAAAACATTTGCAACCAAACACTTTGAAATAAGAAACATTAGGTTTTCTAGAAAAATACATCTCATAAGAAGTCTTAGTAGTATTTTTACATAGGAAAACACGATTTGCAATGTAACATGAAGTATGAACGGCCTCGGCCCACAAATAATGTGGTAGACCATATTCATTTAGCATAGTCCTAGCCATCTCTTGCAAAGTACGATTTTTCCGCTCAACTACTCCATTTTGTTGTGGAGTTCTAGGACAAGAAAGTTTCATGTTTTATTCCATGTTCCTCACAAAAAGCGGTAAAGGGAAGGTTAATGAACTCACCTCCTCTATCACTTCTTATTTTAATTATTGAGGAGTCATTTTCTTTTTCAACTCTTTTCTTAAAGGCTTGAAAATATGAAAAGGTTTGACTTTTATGTTCAAGAAAATAAACCCAAGTAAAACGCGAAAAATCATCTACTAAAACATAAGCAAATCTACTCCCACTTAAACTTTTGGTTTGTGTTGGGCCGAATAAATCCATGTGGATTAGCTCTAATGGACGTGATGACATGATATCCTTAATTGATTTGAATGAGGACTTAGTTTGTTTCCCAAATTGACATGCGTCACAAACTCGGTCCTTTTCAAAGTTCAATGAAGGAATACCCTTCACCATTTCCTTAGAGTTAAGCCTAGAAATATGGTCAAATGAAACGTGGCCTAATCTCCTATGCCACAACCAAGAGTCGTCATCGAGGGCTTTTAAACATGTTATATTGCAAGACATATTTAACATATCAATCATATAAACATTGCTTTCACGAAAACCGAAAATACACAAACATTAGAAGTTCTATCAATCACTTTACAAGAGAGATTATCAAAAACAACATCAAAACCTTTATCACAAAGTTGACTAACACTCAAGAGATTATGCTTGAGGCCATCAACTAAAACAACATTTTCAATTAAAGGAGAGGTGCCAAGTTTTACATTACCAATACCGATGATTTTACCCTTGGCGTCATCTCCGAAGGTGACGGTGCCACCCTCATGATATCTTGATAGGGTTGCAAAGTTGTTGATGTCCCAAGTCATGTGCCTTGAGCAACCGCTATCAAGATACCATAAACCTCTACGTCTTTGAGCTTTGGAGAGTACCTACATCATTAAAACAATGGTTGACTTTGGTACCCAAACTTTCTTGGGTCCTTGAAAGTTAGTGTTACGAACCCAGACATTATGAGATGATGCACTTAGTCTATCATAGCAAAAATTAGCTAAGTGTCCTTTCCGTCCACAATGTGAACATGAGTACACTTTCCTATACATAAATGCATGGTGTGTATGTGAAGTGTGAGCAAGCTTTGGGGTTTACCATGTTGTTTAGGTTGTGTAGCATGAACATGAACATGAGCATGATGAACATTTTTCTTGGGAGCTTGTTTCTTAGGAAACATATTCTCCATCTTCTTTTTATCAAACTCACTACACTTTTTCAAAACAACATCTAATGAGTCTAATCTTTCCTTAAGCATGGCAATCTCATTAGAATCTACAAATGGGGTCTTTCCTTTACAAGCAATCTTATATTTTTCAAAATCATTTTTAGTGGAAACTAAAGAAGAATGTAAATCATTATTTTCTTTAGAAAGATTTACAATTTGAATATTAAGAGATTCATTATCCTTTTTCATTTTTAAATATTTCTTCTTTAAGAAATCATAATTGCTAGAAAGTTCCATAAAAGCTTCACTTAACTCATCCATGGATAAATCTTCATCAAGAAAAGTTGGGGGGGTTACCTTGCTTGTGCTCTCATTTGCCATGAAGCACATATTGGCGGTGTCGATCTCCTCCTCGGATTCACTTTCGTCATCCCATGTTGCTTTCATAGCCTTCTTCTTGTATGGCTTCTTGGATGAAGATGGCTTCACTTGGTCCGGACACTCCGCTACTATGTGTCCCGGCTTTTGGCAATTAAAGCAAGTGATCTTCCTTTCTTCCTTGCCTCCTTGCCATCTCCTCCTTCCTTGGAACTTTGCCTTGTTGTACATCCTCCGGACATTTTTGACTAGAAGTGAGAGCTCCTCGTCATCTTCTTCTTCGTCATCTTCGTCGGAGTAGGTAGCATGACTTTTGAAGGCAATGGTCTTCTTTTTGGTAGGTGCCATGTCCTCCCTTGCCTTTCTCTCCATCTCATGGGTCTTCAAGTTCCCAATGAGTCCAATGAGCTCAATCTCATCTTTGTCATTGAGTTCCTTCAATGTTGTAGCTTTCACTTCCCATGATGGAGGAAGAGCCCGGATGATCTTTCTCACCCTTTGGTCATTGTTGATTTCTTCACCTAGAGAAGCAAGACCATTAGTAATCTTTGTAAACTTAGTAACCATATCATCTATGGTTTCATTCTCTTGCATGCAAAAATTTTCATATTGGGACCGAAGAAGGTCTATCTTGGCCCTCTTCACTTGTGATGTCCCCTCATGTGTTACTAGCAAATGGGTCCAAATCTCATAGGCGGATTTGCAATGGATGACTCTAGCTATGTCATCATCATTGAGGGCTTGTAGGAGTGCATAATGAGCCCTAGCATTGGCATCAAACTCTTTGGTCTCAATTTCGGACCAAGTAGATTCATCACCGGGGGGTACACTAAATTGTTTAGTCACGGCCTTTGCAACTCGACTACCTAGAGATTGCAAGAACACGGTCATCTTAACCTTCCATATGGGAAAGTTAAGTCCATCAAACTTAGGTGGGGTCTTAATTCCATCGGCCATGTTTACTATGTGGAAATGAATGAAGTGATTAGCAATAAAAGGATCTCTCTAAGGTTGTTAAGCCAAATCCTAGAGTCCAAGCTCTGATACCAATTGAAATACACCTAGAGGGGGGGTGAATAGGTGTAATTGCTAATCTAATGCTCTTTTTAAATTTTACTTAAGTGAGGATGCAACGATCTCTCAAAACACGACTAAGAGCCGAATACCCCTTGCGAGGTTCTGAACTCCTTCCTCCCAATTCCCCTTAAATGGGTTAGAGGTGCGCAATGCAACCGTGTTGTATTGAGGTGTGATCGAACAATTCCAAGTATGAAATGCTATGATGAAATGCACACAAGTATTGTAGCAAGAAATATTGAAGGCAAGTTAAGTAAACAAGTAAGGATAGCACAAATAAGAGTTAGTTTACAAGCAAAAATTGGAAGTAATTTAAAGAAAGAAAATAAGCAAGAGGAACGCCAAGCCAATCGCAAACAAAGTGATTTGTTTCGAGGTTCGAGCCCGTAGCTCTAGTCCCCGCCTTCACCTCCGTGAAGGGTTTCCACTATCCCCGTAGGATCCCGTACAAGAAAGGCCTCCAAAGACCTCAAGCCCGTAGCTTCACCTTACAAAGAAGTTCCCCTTAGGAACTTGTCTCCACAAGAACAAAAGATTACAAATTTGTGATCTCAACTAGACCACAACACTCTTTCTCTTTTACAAACACTCTCACACTTTTACAACTTCACCTATAGAGAGAATATGAAATTTTTGGCACTATGAAGTGTGGTGAGAAAAGCTTCAGTTGTAGAGTGATATTAGAGATCAAACAACAACTGAAAAACCAAATTGAAAGAATGGAAATGAAAGCTTTAAACTATTTTTCTCTTTCTCTTGAAAACAATGAAAAACTTGTAATTTTTTCTTGGTAAATAACTAAGGCCTATTCTCCACTATTTATAGGGAGAGAGAATAGGTAAAAACCCTGATTTTTTCTGCTAAAATCTTCTGCAAAAGCACCCCAACAACTCCTAAAAACTCTGTTAAAGAGAAACCCAAAACAGTTTTTCAGAAATGCCCAAAGAGGAAAGAGCCGTTGGGCTTGTTGCAGGCTTACCGGTCGACTGCCGGTCGACCGGGACTCTGCTGGCAAAAGAGCCGTTAGGGCTCCGGTCGACTGTCGGTCGACCGATCTCACAGAAGGAAACACAGTTTCCTTCTATCGGTCGACCGACCCAGTCGACCGAAAAAATACAGAGAGCAGGCTCCAAAAATCAGTCGACCGATATTTAGGGTCGGTCGACCGGCAGACATGCACAGCCTCGTGCATGTCTGGCCACAGCAGCCGGTCGACTGATATTTAGGGTCGGTCGACCGGTCTGCCTGGAAAACAGTTTTCTGGGCAGAATTTTGAGTTAGAAAAATTTGTAAAAATTCCTTTAAAAGTCTTAAGCTAAGTGTTATGCTGAAAATAGTTTATATACATGTATTTAAACAAGTTTTGAAGATATAAGGCTTTGGGTACATGTATGTATTAAACTAAGGCATAAACTTAGAAACACCATTTTCAAAACATAGACATATTCAAAACACATGTGTGTGCAAATCCTAGAGCCAAAATTACATATTCTATCTTTAACAAAAACTACACTTACAAGCTTCTAGGTCTTCAAGACTTCAACATGGGCAATCTTCACTTGATCTTCAATATTGCACTTTGAGCCCAATTTGACTTGTCTTGAATCCAATAGCTTGTATTTGAGTCCAAGATCTTTGTATATGAGTGAGAGTACTTCTAGTATGATAATAAACCTGAAACACACTTAAACAAAAATAAATTAGTACCAATAACTAATATGTTTTGTAATCATCAAAATACACTAAACATGGGTTGATTGTAACCTTGGGCCAACA
>JAVJIF010034288.1:0-40601 GCA_038442645.1 Agave tequilana | reverse complement strand
ATAGGTGTAATTGCTAATCTAATGATCTTTTTAAATTTACTTAAGTGAGGATGCAACGATCTCTCAAAAACGACTAAGAGCCGAATACCCCTTGCGAGGTTCTGAACTCCTTCCTCCCAATTCCCCTTAAATGGGTTAGAGGTGCGCAATGCAAACCGTTGTATTGAGGTGTGATCGAACAATTCCAAGTATGAAATGCTATGATGAAATGCACACAAGTATTGTAGCAAGAAAATATTGAAGGCAAGTTAAGTAAACAAGTAAGGATAGCACAAATAAGAGTTAGTTCACAAGCAACAAATTGGAAGTAATTTAAAGCAAGAAAATAAGCAAGAGGAACGCCAAGCCAATCGCAAACAAAGTGATTTGTTTCGAGGTTCGAGCCCGTAGCTCTAGTCCCCGCCTTCACCTCCGTGAAGGGTTTCCACTATCCCCGTAGGATCCCGTACAAGAAAGGCCTCCAAAGACCTCAAGCCCGTAGCTTCACCTTACAAAGAAGTTCCCCTTAGGAACTTGTCTCCACAAGAACAAAAGATTACAAATTTGTGATCTCAACTAGACCACAACACTCTTTCTCTTTTACAAACACTCTCACACTTTTACAACTTCACCTATAGAGAGAATATGAAATTTTTGGCACTATGAAGTGTGGTGAGAAAAGCTTCAGTTGTAGAGTGATATTAGAGATCAAACAACAACTGAAAAACCAAATTGAAAGAATGGAAATGAAAGCTTTAAACTATTTTCTCTTTCTCTTGAAAACAATGAAAACTTGTAATTTTTTCTTGGTAAATAACTAAGGCCTATTCTCCACTATTTATAGGGAGAGAATAGGTTAAAACCCTGATTTTTCCTGCTAAAATCTTCTGCAAAAGCACCCCAACAACTCCTAAAAACTCTGTTAAAGAGAAACCCAAAAACAGTTTCAGAAATGCCCAAAGAGGAAAGAGCCGTTGGGCTTGTTGCAGGCTTACCGGTCGACTGCCGGTCGACCGGGTCTCTGCTGGCAAAAGAGCCGTTAGGGCTCCGGTCGACTGTCGGTCGACCGATCTCACAGAAGGAAACACAGTTTCCTTCTATCGGTCGACCGACCCAGTCGACCGAAAAATACAGAGAGCAGGCCACAAAAAATCAGTCGACCGATATTTAGGGTCGGTCGACTGGCAGACATGCACAGCCCGTGCATGTCTGGACACAGCGACCGGTCGACTGCCGGTCGACCGGTCTGCCTGAAATAAGGTTTTCTGGGCAGATTTTTGAGTTAGAAAAATTTGTAAAAATTCCTTTAAAAATCTTAAGCTAAGTGTTATGCTAAAATAGTTTATATACATGTATTTAAACAAGTTTTGAAAATATAAGGCTTTGGGTACATGTATGTATTAAACTAAGGCATAAACTTAGAAACACCATTTTCAAAAACATAGACATATTCAAAACACATGTGTGTGCAAATCCTAGAGCCAAAATTTACATATTCTATCTTTAACAAAAACTACACTTACAAGCTTCTAGGTCTTCAAGACTTCAACATGGGCAATCTTCACTTGATCTTCAATATTGCACTTTGAGCCCAATTTGACTTGTCTTGAATCCAATAGCTTGTATTTGAGTCCAAGATCTTGTATATGAGTGAGAGTACTTCTAGTATGATAATAAACCTGAAACACACTTAAACAACAAATGATATTAGTACAAATAACTAATATGTTTTGTAATCATCAAAATACACTAAACATGGGTGATTGTAACCTTGGGCCAACAATCTCCCCCTTTTTGATGATGACAAAACATATGAGTTATTAAACAAATAAAAGAGGAAAAGCTTGAAAAGCTCCCCCTTAAACAATGCTATATATTTTAACATGAATATGAGAAACTATGTAAGCATACAAAAATCATTTTTAAAACAAAATCATCACCATAAATAAGAAACTCAAACATGAACCAAATATTAAAACAACTAAAAACAACTTAGTATTTCTCCAAACTCATACATTTTTCTCCCCTTTTTGTCATACATCAAAAAGGGTTAAAACACAAAAAAAATTTAACACATATTAAAAACCAAAACAAAACAAACTAAGATACTTTAAGTATCAATTTTACAAACATTTAATTCACCACAAAAAAAGAAAATCTTGCATAATCTAAAGGTTTTGTGAAAATATCCGCAAGTTGAAAATCGGTTGAAACAAAATCTATATCAATGTCACCTTTTTCAAAGTGATCTCTAAGAAAATGATATCTAATGCTATATGTTTGGTTTTACTATGTTGATTAGCATTTTGGTCATGTGAATAGCACTAGTATTATCACAATAAATCTTAACATGATCAAAATGCAAATCAAATCGAGAAGAGTATGTTGCATCCAAAGAACTTGTGCACAACAAGCTCCGGCCGCTACATACTCCGCCTCGGCGGTTGATAGGGCTACACTATTTTGCTTTTTGGAAGACCAAGATACAAGACAATTGCCCAAGAATTGGCAAGTGCCACTTGTGCTTTCCTATCTACCCTACAACCGGCATAGTCGGCATCCGAATAACTAGTCATGGTAAATTGGTTAGTTTTTGGATACCACAAACCTAAATCAATTGTGCCCTTAAGGTACCTAATTATGCGTTTTACCGCTATTAAGTGTGATTCCTTAGGACATGATTGAAAACGTGCACATAAACATACGGAAAACATTATATCCGCCTACTAGCCGTAAGATAAAGTAAACTACCAATCATGCTACGAAATAATTTGATGTCTACTTCCTTACCTTGTTCATCCTTGTCAAGTTTTGTAGTGGTTGCCATGGGAGTCTTTGCTACTTTGGATCCTTCAAGCCCGAACCTCTTGATAAGTTCTTTGGTGTACTTGGCTTGGTTGATGAATGTCCCATCACTACGTTGCTTGATTGAAGTCCAAGGAAGAAATTGAGCTCCCCCATCATAGACATCTCAAATTCCTTTTTCATGCATGATTCAAAATTCTTGCAAAGAGAAACATTAGTAGATCCAAAAATAATGTCATCAACATAAATTTGAACTATGAGGATATCTTGATCTACATGTTTGGTAAATAATGTTTTATCTACTTTTCCTTTCTTAAAATTATTTGAAAGCAAAAATGAAGACAATCTTTCATACCAAGCCCTAGGGGCTTGTTTCAAACCATATAATGCTTTATCTAATTTATAAACATAATTAGGGTGTGTAGGATCAACAAACACCGGGGGTTGTTCAACATACACCTCCTCATCAATATAACCATTAAGAAAAGCACTTTTTACATCCATTTGAAATAACTTAAAATCTTTAAATGAGGCATATGCTAAGGTCATCCGTATGGCTTCGAGCCGTGCTACGGGTGCAAAGGTTTCTTCAAAATCGATCCCTTCGATTTGAGTGTAACCTGGGCAACTAACCTAGCCTTGTTTCTAACTACATTACCCGATTCATCCAACTTGTTCTTAAAGATCCATTTAGTGCCAATAGTTGGTCTATCTTGGGGCCTAGGAACAAGGTGCCAAACTTGATTGCGCTCAAATTGATTGAGCTCCTCTTGCATTGCAAGCAACCAATATGAATCGGCCTCGGCCTCGAGGACATTTTTAGGTTCTATGTGTGAAATAAAAGCAAAATTACCACAAAAATCTTGAATCTTAGAGCGAGTGGTTACCCCTTTTGATACTTCACCTATGACGAGGTCCTTGGGATGATGAGGATTGAATCTCCAATCCTTTGGTAGTGGTTGAGAGGGCTCCTCTTCATTTGCTTGATGTTCATTCCTTGAGCCTCTTCCACTTTGGTTTCACTTCCATCACCATCCTTTGGCTTGTCTCCCATGGTAGAAGCATCCTCCAAGGTCACTTTCTCCAAGCCTTCATCTAAAGCATCAATTTCTACACAATTCTTAACAAACTTGTTAGATTCCTCAAATTTAACATGAATAGATTCCTCAATAGTCAAAGTTGACCTATTGAAGACTCTATAAGCCTTACTAGTATTTGAGTAACCTACAAAAATAGCCTCATATGATCTAGCATCAAATTTTCCCAAATTAATATTTGTATTTAAAACAAAACATTTGCAACCAAACACTTTGAAATAAGAAACATTAGGTTTTCTAGAAAAATACATCTCATAAGAAGTCTTAGTAGTATTTTTACATAGGAAAACACGATTTGCAATGTAACATGAAGTATGAACGGCCTCGGCCCACAAATAATGTGGTAGACCATATTCATTTAACATTGTCCTAGCCATCTCTTGCAAAGTACGATTTTTCCGCTCAACTACTCCATTTTGTTGTGGAGTTCTAGGACAAGAAAGTTCATGTTTATTCCATGTTCCTCACAAAAAGTGGTAAAGGGAAGGTTAATGAACTCACCTCCTCTATCACTTCTTATTTTAATTATTGAGGAGTCATTTTCCTTTTCAACTCTTTTCTTAAAGGCTTGAAAATATGAAAAGGTTTGACTTTTATGTTCAAGAAAATAAACCCAAGTAAAACGCGAAAAATCATCTACTAAAACAAAAGCAAATCTACTCCCACTTAAACTTTTGGTTTGTGTTGGGCCGAATAAATCCATGTGGATTAGCTCTAATGGACGTGATGACATGATATCCTTAATTGATTTGAATGAGGACTTAGTTTGTTTCCCAAATTGACATGCGTCACAAACTCGGTCCTTTTCAAAGTTCAATGAAGGAATACCTTCACCATTTCCTTAGAGTTAAGCCTAGAAATATGGTCAAATGAAACGTGGCCTAATCTCCTATGCCACAACCAAGAGTCGTCATCGAGGGCTTTTAAACATGTTATATTGCAAGACATATTTAACATATCAATCATATAAACATTGCTTTCACGAAAACCGGAAAATACACAAACATTAGAAGTTCTATCAATCACTTTACAAGAGAGATTATCAAAAAAACATCAAAACCTTTATCACAAAGTTGACTAACACTCAAGAGATTATGCTTGAGGCCATCACTAAAACAACATTTTCAATTAAAGGAGAGGTGCCAAGTTTTACATTACCAATACCGATGATTTTACCCTTGGCGTCATCTCCGAAGGTGACGGTGCCACCCTCATGATATCTTGATAGGGTTGCAAAGTTGTTGATGTCCCAAGTCATGTGCCTTGAGCAACCGCTATCAAGATACCATAAACCTCTACGTCTTTGAGCTTTGGAGAGTACCTACATCATTTAAAACAATGGTTGACTTTGGTACCCAAACTTTCTTGGGTCCTTGAAAGTTAGTGTTACGAACCCAAACATTATGAGATGATGCACTTAGTCTATCATAGCAAAAATTAGCTAAGTGTCCTTTCCGTCCACAATGTGAACATGAGTACACTTTCCTATACATAAATGCATGGTGTGTATGTGAAGTGTGAGCAAGCTTTGGGGGTTTACCATGTTGTTTAGGTTGTGTAGCATGAACATGAACATGAGCATGATGAACATTTTTCTTGGGAGCTTGTTTCTTAGGAAACATATTCTCCATCTTCTTTTATCAAACTCACTACACTTTTTCAAAACAACATCTAATGAGTCTAATCTTTCCTTAAGCATGGCAATCTCATTAGAATCTACAAATGGGGTCTTTCCTTTACAAGCAATCTTATATTTTTCAAAATCATTTTTAGTGGAAACTAAAGAAGAATGTAAATCATTATTTTCTTTAGAAAGATTTACAATTTGAATATTAAGAGCATTATCCTTTTTCATTTTAAATATTTCTTCTTTAAGAAATCATAATTGCTAGAAAGTTCCATAAAAGCTTCTCCTAGCTCATCCATGGATAAATCATCATCAAGAAGAGTTGAGGGGATACCTTGCTTGTGCTCTCATTTGCCATGAAGCACATGTGGCGGTGTCGATCTCCTCCTCGGATTCACTTTCGTCATCCCATGTTGCTTTCATAGCCTTCTTCTTGTATGGCTTCTTGGATGAAGATGGCTTCACTTGGTCCGGACACTCCGCTACTATGTGTCCCGGCTTTTGGCAATTAAAGCAAGTGATCTTCCTTTCTTCCTTGCCTCCTTGCCATCTCCTCCTTCCTTGGAACTTTGCCTTGTTGTACATCTCCGGACATTTTTGACTAGAAGTGAGAGCTCCTCGTCATCTTCTTCTTCGTCATCTTCGTCGGAGTAGGTAGCATGACTTTGAAGGCAATGGTCTTCTTTTGGTAGGTGCCATGTCCTCCCTTGCCTTTCTCTCCATCTCATGGGTCTTCAAGTTCCCAATGAGTCCAATGAGCTCAATCTCATCTTTGTCATTGAGTTCCTTCAATGTTGTAGCTTTCACTTCCCATGATGGAGGAAGAGCCCGGATGATCTTTCTCACCCTTTGGTCATTGTTGATTTCTTCACCTAGAGAAGCAAGACCATTAGTAATCTTTGTAAACTTAGTAACCATATCATCTATGGTTTCATTCTCTTGCATGCAAAAATTTTCATATTGGGACCGAAGAAGGTCTATCTTGGCCCTCTTCACTTGTGATGTCCCCTCATGTGTTACTAGCAAATGGGTCCAAATCTCATAGGCGGATTTGCAATGGATGACTCTAGCTATGTCATCATCATTGAGGGCTTGTAGGAGTGCATAATGAGCCCTAGCATTGGCATCAAACTCTTTGGTCTCAATTTCGGACCAAGTAGATTCATCACCGGGGGGTACACTAAATTGTTTAGTCACGGCCTTTGCAACTCGACTACCTAGAGATTGCAAGAACACGGTCATCTTAACCTTCCATATGGGAAAGTTAAGTCCATCAAACTTAGGTGGGGTCTTAATTCCATCGGCCATGTTTACTATGTGGAAATGAATGAAGTGATTAGCAATAAAAGGATCTCTCTAAGGTTGTTAAGCCAAATCCTAGAGTCCAAGCTCTGATACCAATTGAAATACACCTAGAGGGGGGGTGAATAGTGTAATTGCTAATCTAATGATCTTTTTAAATTTTACTTAAGTGAGGATGCAACGATCTCTCAAAACACGACTAAGAGCCGAATACCCCTTGCGAGGTTCTGAACTCCTCCTCCCAATTCCCCTTAAATGGGTTAGAGGTGCGCAATGCAACCGTGTTGTATTGAGGTGTGATCGAACAATTCCAAGTATGAAATGCTATGATGAAATGCACACAAGTATTGTAGCAAGAAATATTGAAGGCAAGTTAAGTAAACAAGTAAGGATAGCACAAATAAGAGTTAGTTCACAAGCAACAAATTGGAAGTAATTTAAAGCAAGAAAATAAGCAAGAGGAACGCCAAGCCAATCGCAAACAAAGTGATTTGTTTCGAGGTTCGAGCCCGTAGCTCTAGTCCCCGCCTTCACCTCCGTGAAGGGTTTCCACTATCCCCGTAGGATCCCGTACAAGAAAGGCCTCCAAAGACCTCAAGCCGTAGCTTCACCTTACAAAGAAGTTCCCCTTAGGAACTTGTCTCCACAAGAACAAAAGATTACAAATTTGTGATCTCAACTAGACCACAACACTCTTTCTCTTTTACAAACACTCTCACACTTTTACAACTTCACCTATAGAGAGAATATGAAATTTTTGGCACTATGAAGTGTGGTGAGAAAAGCTTCAGTTGTAGAGTGATATTAGAGATCAAACAACAACTGAAAAACCAAATTGAAAGAATGGAAATGAAAGCTTTAAAAATTTTTCTCTTTCTCTTGAAAACAATGAAAACTTGTAATTTTTTCTTGGTAAATAACTAAGGCCTATTCTCCACTATTTATAGGGAGAGAATAGGTTAAAACCCTGATTTTTCCTGCTAAAATCTTCTGCAAAAGCACCCCAACAACTCCTAAAAACTCTGTTAAAGAGAAACCCAAAAACAGTTTTTCAGAAATGCCAAAGAGGAAAGAGCCGTTGGGCTTGTTGCAGGCTTACCGGTCGACTGCCGGTCGACCGGGTCTCTGCTGGCAAAAGAGCCGTTAGGGCTCCGGTCGACTGTCGGTCGACCGATCTCACAGAAGGAAACACAGTTTCCTTCTATCGGTCGACCGACCCAGTCGACCGAAAAATACAGAGAGCAGGCCACAAAAAATCAGTCGACCGATATTTAGGGTCGGTCGACTGGCAGACATGCACAGCCCGTGCATGTCTGGACACAGCGACCGGTCGACTGCCGGTCGACCGGTCTGCCTGAAATAAGGTTTTTCTGGGCAGATTTTTGAGTTAGAAAAATTTGTAAAAATTCCTTTAAAAATCTTAAGCTAAGTGTTATGCTGAAAATAGTTTATATACATGTATTTAAACAAGTTTTGAAAATATAAGGCTTTGGGTACATGTATGTATTAAACTAAGGCATAAACTTAGAAACACCATTTTCAAAAACATAGACATATTCAAAAACACATGTGTGTGCAAATCCTAGAGCCAAAATTTACATATTCTATCTTTAACAAAAACTACACTTACAAGCTTCTAGGTCTTCAAGACTTCAACATGGGCAATCTTCACTTGATCTTCAATATTGCACTTTGAGCCCAATTTGACTTGTCTTGAATCCAATAGCTTGTATTTGAGTCCAAGATCTTTGTATATGAGTGAGAGTACTTCTAGTATGATAATAAACCTGAAACACACTTAAACAACAAATGATATTAGTACAAATAACTAATATGTTTGTAATCATCAAAATACACTAAACATGGGTTGATTGTAACCTTGGGCCAACAGAAAGGATCAGAGTGCAACACAAAGCGTGGTATACACATATGCCAACATAAAGGTACAGATACAAAGTCATCACAGTATGATAAACATTACATATTACATATGTCTTTTATCATAACAAGTCCAAAAGTCAAATATACAATAAGAAGACAAAATGCTCACGAGTAGGATGAAGATCCCGTGAGTCAAAAGGAGTCAGGTGCAAGGAACTGGAGCTAAGATGCCTGCTCGCTAAGGAGAGCTCGATCTACGGTGGACAACTCCACTTCGATCCAAGCTCCGGAATCTGAATATGCAAATCCAAGGAATCAAGACATATAACAATAAATGAGCTACAGCCAAGTGGCTAAGAGACATGAATAGGGGTTAGAACACAAGTATGGAATATAAGGACAGGTATTAACATAATCATAAAACGAAAAATACAAGTAAAGCTGATTACAAGCAAAAGTGATTGTATATGCTTAAGTCACGGTCCCATGAGACTAATACATCGAGGGAATAATCCAAACAAGGAAACCCTCATCTATATACCGTTATCTCATGCCACGGTAATCCCAAGCATATAGAATCAGAGTTGCAAACCATATGATAGTCAAAAAGGAATGCATAACAAGAATGACAAGGATCATGACAAGATCAAAACCGGAATCATCACTGGAATCATAACAAGTAAAGTAGGAGTCACAATATAACATGAGTCATAACAGGGACTATGACATGAAACAATAATCATAACAATAACCATAATTGAGCCTATTATTATTATACTCGTCTGACCCATATATCTCGGTATGTGTCTCGGTATCGATCCCAACTCACATACATCCATATATAAGAAAGTCGAGGGTCGTTGTCGGAAGTAGATGGAGAACTGATAACACTTCTTATAGTAGTTTCCATACACCTGGAACCGTTTGGAGGCCCAAGTCCCCCTAACAGTCATCTAATGTGGGCCCAAGGTCCCACTAACAGTTATCTACTATATTTCGTCTCCCTACTATAAGCAAGGTATCATTCCGGCATCCATCACTTCCACCCATACCCCATACAAGTTGTAGCTTATTAAGGATTATCAGTTTACGGGAATAAGTGAACATAACAGTAATAGCCCTACAGATTCAAGAGGTGGCCCCCACCGAGTATGGTGTGGCACTTTGCTCTGAGGGAAAGGATTCTAGAGGTGGCCCCCACCGAGTATGGTGTGGCACTTAGTTCCATAAAACAAGGCAGGGTTCCCGTAAACACGATAATCATAAAGTCAAGGGTATCATGCTTGGTTTAAGAGATAGCATGACAAGGTGGTAATATATAACAAGCAATAAAACATAACGAAGAATTAATAATTGGCGGGTCACTCATGACCTAACAAGAGGGTCTAACAAGGTAGTGGCATGTCAGTTGGTCTGGTGATAACATATTAGGTGTCATGTGATATACATGTGTTAAAAGGAAATAGATAACTGACAAGGCTGTATTAAGGTAAGGCAAGTGGAAACATAAAAACAACTTAGGGTTCAACGACCTCAAAGGGTCTGCCACGCATGCTATAAAATAAGGAAGCAATAGTATCACGGCAAGGTACAAGTATAAGAATGAACACGAAATTACAGGGCAATACATAAACATAGAATTATGGAGTAACTAGAAGTAATATACACCAAGTAACGAGTCATGAAGCACTGTATACAAATACCTGAACCAAGCATAAGATCCAAAGTTTAGATAGGAATCAACTATAACAATCAGACAAAGTTAGTCGACTAGGTCAAGAGAGTAGTCGACTAATAGAAGGGTTAGTCGACTAACAGTAGGGTACAGTCGACTAAAGCTGTGTAACAGAGAGTTGGGTTTCTGATTCAGGAAATGTTAGTCGACTAGGGTCAAGGGAGTAGTCGACTAATAGAAGAGTCAAGTCGACTAACAGATACTTAAGTCGACTAAGTCTGTGATACAGAAAGTTGGGGTTTTCTGGTTCAGGAAGGGTTAGTCGACTAGGTGGATTCAGGAGTCGACTAATAGTGATTTCCAGAGAGTTGAGATTTGTTTCCAGGGAAGATTAGTCGACTAATATTTGGGGTAAGTCGACTAATACTATGTTTTCCAGAAAAGTTAAGTTTCAGCTAAGTGTTCTAGTCGACTAGCTCCTAGGTTAAGTCGACTAATCGTGGTCGTGAGCAGAGTACAGAACTGAATCTAGGGTTTGGGTTTGATGGCCTAAAAATGTGATTTTTATGTTATGTGTGTACAAGATATGAAGGTATAAGTACAATAGGAAGTGATCAAGTCTTGGTGAGTAAAGATACTCACTTGGATGGTTTAATTGGAGCTTGATCCAAGGAGGAGGTGATGGCTTCAATCCACAATTAGTTGTTGCTTGAGTTGGAGAAGATGATCTTGGTGTTGCTTTGGGAGTTGGTGGTTGAAGATGAAGTCTTGGTGATGCCCTAGATGAAGCTCTTGAAGTCTTGAGAGGAGGAGGGATCTTGGTGAAGAGGATTTCTCTTTGGTGAAGTGAGGAAGAAGAGGGGTAAAATGTGAAGGAGAAACTTATATAAGATTGGGATTTTGTGAAGGGGGTGGAATTAAAATAGATGAGAGGGGTTTTGTGCAAAAAGGAAGAGGGCAAGGTGTCCCTCACCTGGCCACTTGGCCGGCCATGGGAGAGAGAGAGAGTGAGTGGGATTTGATGGGGAAGTAGGTGGGATTATATGGAAATTTGGAGAAAGTGGAATTTAGGAAAATTGGGAAAAACAATTGGTTTGTGAAAGGAGAAAAGAAATAGAGGAAAAGGAAAAAGAAATTAATAAGAGGAGATATTTTCTCTTGGACTCAAATGAAACTGCTGGATAGACAGATACCCGGGTTAAAGTCAAAGATGTGGAAATCATTTCGGAAAATGCCGGAATCGTCCGAAATTCAAGTATCTCGGAACGATTCGAAATAATTACCAAAAATCAATAATAATATATAAAGACCAATAGTGAAATCCGTTTGAAGAAATACTTCATAGTTTTAAAACTAAAAATCCCGGAATCAGTTACCTACCGACTCCGAAAGAATTTTTATAAAATCATAAAATTCTCAGAAAAAGAATGTAAATAAGAAATATGATTCTAAGTAATTATGTCTAAAGGATCATCATGAAATTCCAAACAATTTGAGAATTAAAAATCCAGGAATCGGTCAGCGGCACTGGCCGACACCGGTTTTGAAGAAATTCATTTTAATTCCAGAAAAATCTAGGAAATCATGGAAAACCTAATATATTGGAAATAACGTTTAAAACTGAAATCGGTCAAATCTACATATCAGAAAGACTAGATCGAAGAATATACTATGATCGGGCCCTCGGTCAGACTAGGGCTGACTCCGAGTCCACGAATCCAAATCCAAGACAAAACAATCATATAAGGAATTCATAAAACAGCATAAATACAGGAAACAAGTCGAAAAAAAAATACGATCGAAAATCTGAATACGCAACTAAGTACGTATTCCGGGAACGGGGTATTACACAAAGATCCTATCTTTATCTAGTTTGTTTGATCTAACTCCGTTTGTTTTCTATAATATCTAAGAAATCAGTTGAAAAGATGGCTGGAGATAGTACTTGTACAATGAAATCCATGAATCCACATCCATTGAGGATTGATGTGGTGAACTTTGACGGTAAGAACAACTTCAGTATGCGAAGATGAGAGGTGATGGATGCATTGACAACATCAAAGCTCGAAGACACTCTATGGTTGGAGAAAAAGCGTGAGACTACTCCTGAAAAAGATTGGGACAAGATCAACTGAATAGTATGTGCCTTGATAAGGTCTTATTTGACACAAGACATCAAGTATCATATGTTACATGAAACATCTGCTAGGAAATTATGGGAGATCCTGGAGAAAAAATATCTGACGAAGAGCATCGAATCGCAGTTGTAGTTGAATAGAAGGTTTTATCGTTTTCAGATGAAGAAAGGAATCTCCGTTGATGAACACATGAATACCTACACAAAGATTCTTAAAAACCTATTTACTGTGGATATGAAGATCGATGAAGAGGATAAGGCGGTAATTCTATTAAATTCTCTTCCTGAAGAAGAGTATGAGACCTTTACTCTTACCTTGATCAACGGAAGACAATTACTTAACTACAATTAGGTGTCTGCTACTCTTGTGAATTATGAAGTAAAGGGGCATGACAGATTGTCTTTTTCTGAGAGCACAACAGTAGAGGCGTTGGCGGTAAGAGGCAGGAGTTCCAATCGGAAGGGCAGAGGTGATCAGGAAAGATCGAAGTCTAAATCAGGATTCAGAGATCTGAAGAAGAATCAGTGCACCTTATGCAAGGAGCTAGGGCACTGGGAGGTTGATTATCTGAAGGCCAAAGGTAAGAAGAAGGAGTTGAAGACCGAGGCAAATCTCGCACATGTGGTCAGTACTCATGCCAGTACTTCACAGGCGGATGGATCAAACTTAGACTCATCGGTATTTTCTTTCTTTGTTACTTCTCCTACTGTTGGTTACTCAGATAATGCTGAATGGATCTTAGATACAGGAGGTACCTATCATATGTGCCCAAACAAAAACTGATTTTCTAGCTTTGAGAAGCTAGATGGGTGTTTCACGGTCATCGATAATGATCATCCATAAAATATGGAAGGGATAGTTACAGTCCGTGTCAAGATATTTCATGGGATAGTACGAGAATTGAAGGAAGTGAGGTATGTACCTCAACTCAAAAGAAATCTTATCTCAGTTGGTGTTTTGAAAACGTTGGGTCTTGTGGTATCCATACGAGATACCATGCGAGATGACGTTTTCAATATGACCAAAGGCTCAATAGTGGTTATGAAGGGCATCTTCTAGAACAATCTCTACTACTTGAAGGGTAGTACAGTTATAGGTCAGGTGGATACTTCTATTTCTTCAGATGATGTTCGTACACAGGTCTGGCAGATAAGGCTCGGACATGGAAGAGAAAAGTCTTTGTAAGCTCCAGTAAAGAAGGGATCATTGGAAGGTGCATCTACTTCTAATTTGGAATTGTGTGAGCACGGGGTTCTGGACAAGAAGAAAGTGAAATTCAACACCATTGCTCACAACTCGGAAGATCTTCTTGATTATGTTCACGTAAGTATTTGGGGACCTGCTAAGACTGCATCGCTTGGAAGTTATAGATACTTTGTCTCTTTTATTGATAATTTATCTAGTCATTATTGGATATATCCTATGAGACAAAGGTTTGAAGCCCTAAGTATGTTGGTGAAGTGGAAGGATATGATGAAGAAGCAGACTGGTAGGAAGATCAAGGAGGTACAAATTGATAATATTGAAAGATACAAGAACCAATTCCTATGATTTGGGCAGAACACTAGTATTGCACTCACTTCACAAATGAAATACATAGATTGGCTAAGAAGATAAATTATTCCTTACTGGAGAAGGCTCGGTGTTTGTTGTCTAATGCACAATTTGATAAATCGTTTTGGGCTGAGGCGATTGTGCGTGCTAACCATCTTATAAATTGATCGACTGCGATAGGAGATAAAACTCCATTGGAAGTTTAGTCTTGAAAAACTGCTCAAGGTCATGGTTTGCTGCGGGAATTTGAAAGTCTGGCCTACTTTAGTCCCAAAGATGGCAAGGTGAATCCGCGAGCAAAGAAGTTTGTGTTTTTGGTGTCAAAAGAAATATTAAAGGCCACAGGTTATGCGACACGAAAAACAAGAAGATTATATTGAGTCAGCATGTCACGTTTGATGAGACTTCAGTGTTAAAGTCTACCATCTCTCAGCAGGTGAAGAGGATAAAGACCAAGAAAGTTACAGTGGGTGAAGGTTGATGCTATTCCACCAACTCCAGTTGATTCGGTATCAGTGAGGACTTTACCGGATATGACACCGGGTGGAGATCATGTAGCCAGTCTTGATGCTGAACATGTTAATGACATGATGAGAATGTCAAATTGTCTGCAGCTATTAAAACCAAGATAAAACCATGAAAGTGGGTGTAGAAGCATGAATCTCAAGCTTGTGAACGCGACAAACTCAAGTTGAAGGCCATTATTCTCCATGACAATAGTAAGGAGGTTCATATGACTCAGCTAGTTAGGTTCGCTACTGAAGATTCAGTCACAAGTGCTTGAGCTTGATGGAGCTCGTTTCAATGAATTACAGTTAGCTTGATCCCTTGGGTAAGATAGGTAGGCAGTCGTAAAGGAGCAGCCATTTGGTGATGTAACGGTATGAAGCTATTTGGTGTATTTGGGTTCTCGAGAAGCTGATTGGGACTTCACGTAGAGATGAAGAGATGGAATTCAAGTAGATGTGAAGAGTTGGAATTCACACAGAGATGAAGTGTTGTGATCTCGATGAATGATTGATCTTCTTGTGAGAAGACAGTTGAGTTTGCATAAAGGGGTGTGCATTCAGTTTGTTGAAGCTAATGATGGTGCTTGGTATGCTCTACTTTGAGTTTGTTGGACCGTCTTGAAGACATGCAGACTGGAAAGAGCCAGTCAGTTGGAGAGTCAGTGTTGGCTCATGATGGGTTCTTCTTGAGGTCATTTGGAATGATATCCAATAAGTTGTTGAGTTGTAGACACATTCAGTGGTCTGCTCGTATGGAATTTCTCGTCGGCGGAGTGATGGGAAGGCATGTATAGTGCATTCCATTTGCATAGATGAGCTGAAGTTAGATTCTTCCAATTGATGCTAGAGTTTGATGAAAGTTGCAGGTGGTGACAACAAACTCAATTTGGATCTGGTGTGATCAGTGAAAATCAATTGTATGTGCGTTGGCGATTCGTTTGAAGGAACTGGTTTCGTCTATTGGCCAAGTTGAGATCGTGTGTCAATTTCGCCGAGATCATGTGTCGATTTTGTTCAGAGTGCTCAAGTCGAGATCATGTGTCAATTTCGCTGAGATCATGTGTCAATTTTGCCAGGAGTTCGTTGGAGTTAGGCTCAGATTTGAAAAATCTTCACCGAGGTGGAGAACAATAGGGGGAGAGGAGATAAAGGAGATAAAAAGACATCAGAAGAGTTTTTAAACTCATCGGGAAAAATAGCTCAGAGATCAGAAGTCAAGAGAAGTGAGAACGACACTTGGAGCAGGCCAGGATAGAGCCCAGTCGACCACCCGGTCGACTGGTGTGCACGACATGCACATGCATGGCTCGGTCGACCACCCGGTCGATCGTGGCAAGTAAGCGGTCGACCGATGCGGTCGACCGACTGAAAGGCACAACTCTCGGTTGGTCTCGGTCGGTCGGATCGGTCGACCGAGGACAGGGGTCGACCGAGGCCGGTCGACCAACAAGCATATCTGGGCGCGGATCTGTTTCTCCTTTAGAATTCAAACTTTGTTCCTGAACTGGAGTTGAATCTAATTGGGGTTTCCTAAATCCCTGAGACTCTCTGGCTATAAATATAGGTTAGAGCTCTCATGAATTGTATCTCTTTTGCATCCCTCAAGTATTCTCTTGTAATTGATTATTGAATTAATAAAATCTCTCTCTCCCTTGCCCCGAGGACGTAGGCAAATTGTCGAACCTCGTCAAATTCTGTGTTGGCTTATTTTCTCTCTTGTTTCTCTCTTCTTGATCGTGTGGGTACTTCTCTGACGAGTTCATCTCCGTTGCTTAGGTTCCTCAAATTAGTTGTTGCCCAGAGAGAAGGCACTAGGCACAAGAAGTTCTCTCATAAGGTTGCAACACGAAGTCCCCTCGCCCCCTTCATTGGAGAAGAAGGTCATCTTATACTTGACTAAATTGTAGGCACAGACGGGTACGGGCAAGATTTTCGTAATTGCACAATTTTCACATGTCGACTTGTTGTAACAGCCGTGATCGGTATTGCTGGTTTGTTGAGATTGCACGTAGAAAAATCTGTCACTGTCCATAACAGCTCGCACTGAGTGGTACTGCATGTTATGAATGTAGAGGAAAATAAGATTGCGTGACTGTCGGTAGAGATTAGGAGTGATCTGTTGTTGAAGCTGCTTGGTTCGAAACTGAAGTTTTCAGAACGAAAGGAACCTTGGAGCGGAGAAGATCTTGAGGAGGTTGGGTATGGCATGGACTTTGGAGGGAAACTCTAATGTAACTTGGAGAGTTGGAAGGTGGGGACACGTGTCGCCATCTTGGACGGGATCAGATTTTGACCACTATAGATGCCCCCCTCCCACTCTTTCATTTGTCGGAGCCTATGAAAGAGAAGTCGGAGAGAGAAATTGATAGAAGACCTTTCAATGCCTTAAGTTCATCTTGATGTTCATGGATAGACAAGGATCTAGATTTTAAATGCGGATCTTCAGGAATTAATTACAAGTTGTACAACTGGTTGCCAACTGTTGCATCGATCAGCCAGATCTTTCTGGGGTTGGATCCTGTGTCTCTTCGAATCTAGGAGTCATAATAGCTGAGAGATAGGGTTTTGTGTTTTGGCGACAAAAGTTGATCTTCTGCTGATTTGGTTGACCGAAAATCTTGGGACGTGCACCGGGTTTTCGGGGATTGAAAATTTAAATTGGAGGCGGTTCGACTTCTCTTCCATTTATAAATAGAGCATAATCCTTGGATGAAAATCACTATTACTATCTTCTCTAAAGAACTCTTGTTTCAAAAATTCTTTTCTCTGCTTTACTGGGTTGCCATGTATTCTTTTTTCGTTTTCATCAGATGAAGGAAGAAAGGAGAGAAAATGAAGATAGAGGAAATGGTGGCTAGGCTCTCGCTAAGTGGGAGTCTGGTTAGTACACCACATTAGTCGTCGTGATGCACCTGTTTTGACACATTAGTTATCGTGATAGGGTGCCACCGTCAAGGGTGATAAGGAGGACTCATGTTTCCACTGAAGCCGATGATCTGATTCTGAGTCGCCGACTTTTAGGGGTGAGGTTTGTCCTTTGAGTTTTGAACCTCTTTCCTTATAGGGCGTACGAGGAAGGAGGAGAGGTAGCTCATCGGTTGGGAGTGCTGGTAAGCTGCTTCTCACAGTTGAGTTCAGATCTCTCCCTCGGAACACCTTGGAAGGGATGTGATACCATTACCTTCTTGCGTGTCTTGGAGGTTTCATCCTGATTGGACATTGATATCTAGTGTGTCTTGCTAGAGTTCGTCTGGAGCCCGGGGTGTTGTCGAGGCTTTAGAGGACTTCTTGTCATTCTCCCTGAGAAGCGCGAAAGATGGCAGTCCGATTTGGCTTCCTTGGAGGCCTGTTGCAGGCAAAGAGTAGAAGATCTTTCACTTGGAAGAATCTTTATTTTTGTAAAGGAACCTTTCAGAGTTTCTTCCAGGGATTCTGGATAGTAGTATGGTAATGAGGTCGTGCCTTTCGGTAGACATTCCCATGAAGACGTATCTTCAGAGTTTGGAGGTGTGGTTGGACGTAGCGGCAAGATAGAGAGATCAGTTCGGGATCATTTATATATCTTTTCAAAATAAATATAAACACAGAAGTGTAATGAAACTTTGTATTACCCTTGTTAGATGTAATCAAGTATGTACTTAAAAGAATATATTCAGAATGGAAGGATTTTTCAGAATAAAACACATTTATTTCTTTGAAATGGAGATGATTGTATGAATCTTGCCTAGCTTGCTTTACCGTTGGCTTTTTTTGAATCGAAATGATCACGCCTCTTTGAAGTGCTAATATCTATTATTGGTATAGTTGGTCTGTCCTTAGAGTTATTTAATAAGCATGCAGTGTTGTTTTTAATAGGGGTAGTCCCATTAATGATATCTGCAAACTTTTAGCCTCCGAGTGAGGAAAATCCCAGCAGCACAGTTGGATTTATGGTTGCTTCTGAGTGAGAGAAATCCCATTAAGGTAGCAGTGATCCTGGGACTCTAAGAGGGGAAATCCTGCTGCAGAGTAAGAATTCTTAGCGGGGGTAGAACTTATTATGTAGTGAGCCCGTAGACTGGAGTCTGCCATCTCCGAGTGGGAGAATCCTATTAGCGGGAGGTGCAGACTTTCGGAGGTGGAAGAATGTGCACACAAGGATGCAATGGAACATGTTTTATTAAAAGTTAGATGCAGCATAATAAAAATAATGAAAAGGTAATACGAATTTGATAGAAAATTATTACTCAGCTTTTAATCACACGAAACTTGTACGTCGAGAGGATAATTCAAAAAAGGAAACTCTCATGTATATACCAGATGTCTCGTGTAGTTATAAGCTGAGCATACATAATCTATATTAATTAAACAAATTAGTGTAACAAAACTATGTATACTCAACTTTTACACACATGAAATTAGAACGTCGAGGGGATAATTCAAATAAGAAACCCTTATGTATATACTATATGTCTCGTGTAGTTATAGGCTAAATATATATAGTTCATGTTATCCTGAGATGAGCAATACATATAAGCATATGCAAATGTTATGTTCAGATTATACTTGGATGACTGTGTCCTTCCAAAATACTTGACTTCTTCAGCCTCTAATCACACGAAACTAGTATATCGATGGGATAATCCAAATAAGAAAATCCTCATGCGCGCGCGCGTGTGTGTATATCATATACTTCATGCAGATATAGGCACTCTGGAATATTTACCTCCAAACTTGAAAGGAGTTCTGAAGTGGGTGTGACCTATCGACAGATTGAATGTGTCGACTCAGAGCGGGGCTAAGACCCGATGATTCAGACCTCTAAGTGGGGGATTCCTAGCGGGGAGTTGAGCCTCCGAGTAGGGAATTTAAGCAGCGGAGTTGGGTTCATGATTGCTTTCGAGTGGGTGTTTGACTCATCAGCGAAACTGTGAACTTGGTAAAGATCTGAAGTAGGGGTGTGGCCCATCGACAGATTAGATGCCTTGAATTTGAAAGGGGGTAAGACCCACAACAGAGTAACGATCTGTCTTAGACTTGGTAGAGGAAAACTACCAGGGATTTATCCGCCCGTGGGTTCAGATAAGGAGAGCCCGTAGGCTAATGTTTGTGTTCCGAGTTGGGGTGTGACCTATCAACGAAACATCAAACGTAGGATCTGAGAGGGGAATCCATGCAACAGAGTAGTGACTCCAAGCAGGGATTGGACCTACTGAGGATGGTTTTGACTCTCGTAGGATAATCGAGAGGGGGCCCGTAAGCGTTTGCTTGCATTGCCGTCTCTAAGCGGTGGTAGACCCATAAAGGAGCGTCCAAGCATTAGACTCCGAGTGGGAGAATTCCATCATCAGACCTGGGTTCGCAGTCGTCTTGGAGTGGGGTAAGACCATCAGTGGAGCGACGAACATCGGTTAGACTCTGAGTTGGGGGAAGCCCAGCAGCAGAGTAGGCTGAAATGGTTAAAAGCCAAATATAATTTTATTTGATAATAAATGAAATAAATGGAAATCAAAGTACAAGGGAGATCATGGATAGGGGTATTGCCCTGTTTAGGAAGGTAAGATTGGATCACTCTATTGTTTTGTAATTGGTGATCGCTTGTTGTGGTTGGGTAGGAGGTAGAGCGTTCGGCTATCTGGATCTAGAGGTTGTTTCGGGTATAAGGACATATTCCTTGAGGGAGCTTTGACGAATGAGCTCTTTCAGGTACCTTCAAAGGCTTGGGCAATGGATGATCTTGTGCCCCTTACCGTCGCGATAGGAACAATACTTTTCTTCTCCGAGAAGTAAAGGATCATGCTGGATGGTCTCAGATGCCTGACCCAGAATTAATCTTTGATGGTGTTGAAGACTTCGTTGATAGGGAGCCTGAGCCGAGTGAATTGCTATACCAGCTTGTAGGCTCAGAGATGACTTAGCGAGAGGATATAGAGCGCTTGTCTCTTGTAAGCAGGTTGCCCCCGATTTTAATCTTGGGTATAGGTGGAGGCTTCGTGTGGAGACTTTGACTTTTCTTCGTCGTCACCCTGCTCCGCGAGTGGTTGGCGAAAGTCTTCATTGCCTCTTCCAACTAGATGTAAGGCTGAGGTCGAGATAGAACCTCGCTCATCCGAGTGACATTGTGCTTCAGGAGATGTTTATACAATGGGTGAGAGACTTGCAGCCGCTGATGAACGCGATTGCAAAGACGTCCTCACCGCAGTTGGGGACCTTGGCCAGTGGGCTTTGGAAGTAGCCAATGTAAGATTTAAGGTTGTCACTCTGCCTCATCTTGATGGTGAGAAGGTGGTGGTTGTTCCTCTTAGCCTCCCGGCTAGATGCAAACTTGATGAGGAAAGTTTCAGAGACCTATTCAAAGTTGTGGAGAGTACGTGGAGGCAGGAAGTAGAACCAATTTGAGGCCACACTTTTTAGATTGGAAGGGAAAGGGAGGCACATGAACGAATTGTTGCGGGAGTAGACTATCAATTTGTTCTGAAGATGCCTAAAGTGTTGGAATGGGTCGCTAGAGTAGTAGTCTAAGGTTGGAGTCGAGAACTTTCTCGGAAACTCGCATTTCAGGACTTCTTTAGAGAGGGAAAAATTGAAGACTTCGGCAGCAGGAGGTGTTGATCGACTGTTGAGTTGCAACTTAGCATCCTTGATCCGTCTTTGGCTAAAACTCTCTTTGGATAAAACTCGTCGAGGATCTTGACATCAGGAGATTCTCTGACTCCAGGCTCGCTTTTGGACTGTGTCAGTGTTTTGGTGTTCTGGGGGTAGTGTTCTGGGGGTAGCAATTTGGGCCGGAGTTGTTTGTTAAACTGCCTCATTTCCTCATGTTCATAGATGACATTATCGCGGTCGAGAGCCGCCTACTCCTGATTATAATCTGACTGAGCTTGTTACTCCTTCATCTGCTCTTTCATGTAAGTGAGCATTTGAACGAGCTAGTCTTCGTACTGTGGTGGGGGATCTTGGACGTTGGCAGCTCCCCCCTGTGACGAGGAGGAACCAGTGTCTTCGGTAGCATGTGGCTGATCGATGGTTGGCGGGGGACGTGCCCCTAATGGTGTTGATGGCCTTGCCTTTTAACGTGACGCCATTGAGGGTGATGGTTTACTTTCTTGGGGCTATCAGCGCTGTGAAAGAGGCTTTTGAAGAGGCTTATTAAGTAATGTTTTGGGGTGGATGGGAGGGATATCTTGAGCGTGGACTCAGATCTCAATGAAAACACCAGTTTGTGGTAGTGATTTTCTGCCACAAGTGATTGGACGGTCGATCCTCACCACAAGCGAGAAATGAAGTGGAGTAGTGCACGTAAATAAAGTACAACACAGAAAAGAGGGACACATAGGATTTTACATGGAAACCCTTAATCAGGAAAAACCATAGAGAGGATGACGAGCTTCACTATAATTATTAGGTTGCAAGAATTATAGGAATTTAGAGAGGGTATCAAATTGGAATCTGAGCAGAATAAGGATCAAATGAGAGTCCTGAAGTCTCAAATTCCCCTCGTCCCCCCTTCATTGGAGAAGAAGGTCTTCTTATACTTGACAGAACCGCAGGCATGGAGGCAAACGATTACGGATGAGATTTTCATAATTGGACGATTTGTATATGTCATCGTGTTGTAACAGCTGTGATTAGTGGTGCTAGTGTGTTGTAATTGCATGCAGAAAAATCCGCCACTATCCATAACTATTCGCGTTGAGTGGTGCTGCACGTTATGAATGTGGAGAAAAACAAGATTGCAAAACTGTCAGCAAAGATTAAGGTAATTTGTTGCTGGAGCTGCTTGGTTCGGAGCTGAAGACTTCAGAACGAAGGGAATCTCGGAACATAGAAGATCTAGTTGGTGTTGGTTACAACATGGACTTCTGACAGACTTCGGACGGGAGCTTGGATGTTACTCGGAGAGTTGAAAGGTAAGGAACACATATCGTCATCTTAGACGCGGTCAGATTTTGATCACTACAATGATCATTGTTGTGGTGAAGTCATGTGCTCCGCGTATATTACTATATTTTATTTTTCTCATGATAAAATAAAAGGATTGTTTTAAGAAGCTGACAGGTAGCCTAAAATGCAATTAGATCTATCTGGAGTGAATCTCAAAAGATCAATAATTATTGTTAGATTGAGATATTTTTCATCAAAAAGTTTAGATTTAAAAATCTAAGCTCGTAACTAAAATCTCCTTAGTTATAATGTGAGATCTGCTATATATAATATGAGAAGCCTATGTGAAGCTAAGCTTTTCAATGCTTGGCAAATGTGCCTAACCAACCTAACCAGCGGATATTAATAGCCTGTTGGTTAAGGGTGGAAGTGAGGAAGTGGTAATAGTTCTCTTTAAAATTTTTTGCTGAAAAAATTAGAATGCAAAATAATATTAAAATAAAAATTAATTAAGAAAAATAAAAAATAGACTGTAATTAGAATGCAAACAATTAACTGTTTTGTGTTACAACTTATTACAAATGAGATTTACATGACCACAAAATTAACTGTAGCATTCTGAGACTGAGAAAATGATTATGTAAAAAAGAAAAGAGAAAATAAAAAGGTATTTAAATAGATAGGAAAATGAGCAATTATACTTTCTCATTTTCTTACTCCCAGCCCACTTCCTTGCAACCAAAAACACCCTAAGCTGAAAGGAAAAGGAAAAAGAAACACCTATCAAAGTTGTAACTAATACTTTTCTGAATATATTTTGCTTATTCACTTAAAATCTACAATTATATTTACTCAAGAGACAAACATAACAGAATATGTTGAACATGAAAATAATTTATTCTGGGTCAAGTAACTGCACTCCATTCTCTCGGGAGCCCCAAAACCCTCCATCTCCATGCCCCTAAGCCCCAAAACTCTCCATCAAAGGACCCACAAGTAATTGACAAGAATAAAACACGGAATACTAAATGGGGGGACTTCTCAATGAGATCTTTACATACAAACCCCCTCTTGAACATGTTTTTTGCGCTTATAATCTTGCAAATTACTATTTCATTTAAGAAACAATATATTGTACTCAATAAAAATATTAATATTGGGGATTTTGGGCAAAAATCACCTATATTAAAAGTTTATTAGGCCAATTCTAATTACAATGTTGTAATCAGAGAACTGCGACAGGTCTGCGACTCATGATTCGCAGTCCTTACATAAAAAGGCGGTCACCATGCCTTACAGAGAGTCGCAATCCTCAAATGAAAAGACTGTCACCATGAGTCGTTGTGTGACAGGAGTGCGATAAGATCGCAGTCCTACACAGAAGGATTGTGATCATGCGTCGTTGTCCTCCTTTCATCAACATCATCATCAAGCATAGCCCATCAAAAAAAAATCAAAAAAATCAAAACATTGATCGCAAAAATTATCATGAAAACAAACACGAACAAATCCATTATGAACAAAATGAGATCTGCAAATCTAGATCTTAAATTGAACCATCAAACAACCATCAAACAACGCCCAAAATTTGTTTTGAAAAAAAATATTAAATTATTTAAGACAGAAAGCGTTTGATAAAATGGTAAAAAAGGGAAATGGATTTATTTGAATTTTACTACATGACTGACGTGGAATGAGATTGAGACGAAAAAAATATTTGTTTGAAGATTTCCCTAATTAAATCGAACAGAGAAGAGAGGGCTCTAAGACCAATTTTTTGAATAAAATTTAATAAAATACATTTATATTGTGTATAGTGATGTGAACATGTAGACTTCTGTTTTGCTATCAATTAACAAGTGGTTATTTTAAGAATCTAGGTGGTTTTCTCTCGTTCTCCGCCAATATAGAAAAAATAGTTAAGTCTAATAACATCGGTGATATACTTAACTTCTAATTTATTTGTCATGAGTCATATATATTGTCAACTCTTCTCTCGATTCCTGTTAATAATTTCAAATATCTTATTTTAGTATTTTCTCATACATAATATCTATTATAAACTAAAATTTGGACATATATATATGCTCTTATTATGCAAATGTGAAAGGCTCGAGACAGCTTTACTGCGTGCATGGCTAGTTGTAGCTGGTCAGCCAGTAAGAAAGAATAAAACAAATAAGTTCTTTTATATATATTGAATAGTAACTGTATTCAACATAATCATAAAGAGGTTTCAGTTTCATCAATAAAGCTAAGTTGTGCAAGTGTCATTATAACACAACGGTAATTGATAATGATAAAGCTTTTTTAAGTGAGCAAAAAGTTTTAAGTTCCGAATCCTACATGTACTAGGCTGCAAAATATTCTTAAAAGAGATTACATATCCATCTCAAAGTGTCTCCACAGTATAAAAATGGAAGGGGGCTGGGCAATTGGTAAGTACAGTTGAATTCGAATCTGCTTGGCTGCTGTAATTGGTCGTAATTCGTAAGTCATAATTAGTAAAGTTTTTTATAGTTGTAAATGAGTTACATGTATGTAAGTTTTACGGTGTTTGGTTGGTAATATAAAGTTATAAGTGAGAAAATGTATTATATTTTACGTTGTTTGGTTGTCAAAATGTGTGAGTCGTAAGTGACAAAATTGACCACAAAATTAACTATGTGATTTAAAAAGTTTTAATATTGCAAATAAATATTAAAAATGTTAAATATTAAAAAATTTAATATTAACATAAAAAAATAATATAAATTTGCATAACTACAAAATTAACTGTAACTGAGTGGTTATTAGATTGCAAGTAAGTGGTAGTTGAGTTGTATAAGTCTTTTACGAATTACGGTCCAAACAAACGCCGTAATTGTAATTAGATTGTAAGTCATTTACGAATTACAGACTTTTACGCCTTTTATGACGAAACAAACAGCCCCAAAATTGGAACCCTGCCCGACGGTGACCTGCTGGGACGAGAATTGATGATTGTTCTACACGAAGATCTGATCAAATTGGCTTATTATTGGTTTGTTTTAATGCTGTATTGTCTGTGGTTTGATTTAATCAAGTTGAGAATTATAAGTCCTTCTAACTCAAATTTTCTCACACAAATATATATTTAACTCGAGAGCATGACATGTGTTTTGAGAGTAGAATCTACTCCTAAAGTTCCATTATTGATCAATCGCGATGAAGGCGATACGTTCTAATAAGATAAAATTAGCTGCCATCTTATTCATGTATGTATATAAACAATGATATAAACACGCTACAAATGTATAATGGAAATAGCCAGAGTGTAACACTATGCACACCAAAAATACAACAAACACTACTAGTGACAATAAATCAACAAATGATCAACCACGCAGGCCGGAAACCAACGTTCCGGCGATCAGAAGTAGTCGACATCACACCTCGTCCCCTCGAACGGACCACCGTTGCTCCCCGGCACCGGGAGCTTCAGTGTGCAGTCTATCTTAGGCTTGGTATGAATCTTCACAAACCACACCTTCAACCTAATCCTTGTATAAAGCTTCACCTCAATGTAATAGTACCCTTCCCCTTTCTCCCTACTGTAAGTCGTCGTCACCGAGTCCCCCAACAATAGGCTCTGCCCTTTGAACGACGGGAACAAGTCAGTGGTGTTCTTGTGCCCCTGGTAGAAAGTCGGCAACGACGAATCGAACGCGAACCGCGAGCCATCGTAGAGGGCCTGGGCATCGATGTAGTCGTAGTAGATGCCGATGCGCTTGTTGGGGTTCTGAAGGCCATGTCGAGGGAGAGATCGTAATTGAGGTTGTTGGTGGTGGTGGAGAGGTTGAATTGGGAGAGGGAGGCGGAGGTGACGTAGACCTTGATCTCGCTGGGGCGGAAGACGAGCCAGAGGACGAGGATGATGATGCCGAGGATGACGATGATGGAGACGAGGAACTTGATGAGGGAGCAGAGGCAGGAGCAGGGCCAGCAGCA
The DNA here is from genome assembly GCA_038442645.1 of Agave tequilana. Taxonomy (NCBI): domain Eukaryota; kingdom Viridiplantae; phylum Streptophyta; class Magnoliopsida; order Asparagales; family Asparagaceae; genus Agave; species Agave tequilana. The sequence continues at coordinate 14,202 of JAVJIF010034288.1, read as the reverse complement.
GGAGGAGGAGCGACGGCGCCGGCCGATGTTGTTGTATTGGGGCGGGACGGGGGGGCCGTAGTAGGCGCCGTTCAGGTGAGGTTGCTTTGAGTCCATTAATTGTGAATGAGGGAGAGATGGATGGAGATGGAGATGGAGATTTTGGAGGGTAGCATGGGGGTTTTATAGAGTTTGTGAGGATAGGAGAGGAAGGAACTGAGAAATTTGGAAAATCCACGGTTTAGATAACGCGTGTTGTTGGCGCGTGCACAATAGTCTTGGTCTAATGGGAGACGTAGGTTGGGAAAATGGAGGGAATGAGGTTCACATTGTGGAATTTTAATTTTAAAAAAGTAAAAAAAAAAAAGTAAATAAAAAGAAGCACTATAGGCTTAGCCCGGATATATTAAATAGAAAGGAAAGCAGAGATTGAATAAGTACGAAAAAAAGATTATAAAAGTAATGGTAAATTGCAAAACACCTTCTTATATTATAAGTTTTTGTTTCATTGTCCAATGTGTAGAAATCCCCCTTATTCTATACTATTTTGTAAGATTAATTATTAGATTTAGGGCGTGTTTGTTTCGCCGCAAAACGCAAGTCATAAAACTTCTTTTCCATTTTCCGTTGTTTGTTTCGCTGAAAAATAAGTTGCAAAATGCAACTCTTCTTTTCCCACTTACAGTTGCTACAGTTAAATTTGTGTTCATGTAAATCTCACTTTTACACTCATTTTTCTCACTTGCAGTTACTACAGTTAATTTTGTGGTCATGTAACTCTCACTTGTAGTATACTTACAGTTCCAAATACATACTCGATAATCAATATATAATTTAATATTATTAAATATTTAATATTTTAAATAGTGTTCAATTTCTTATTTAATTATTTAATTATTTTATATTTTTAATCTTTAATTTTTATTATTGTTTTTAATATAGTTTTAATATTTAATATTTTACTATTTTAATTTAATATTTTTATTTAATACTTTATTATTTTGTTAATACTTATTCCATTTTTTATTATTTTATTTAGAGTTAATATTTTATTAATATAACAATATTATACTTTAATATAAAATTACTATATATTTAATTATTTATTTTTAATATAAAAAATACTTTATTATCTTATTATTATATTAATATTTTATTATGTTAATATTGTAATAATAATTCAGTATAATAATACTATAATGATAGTTTATTATTAAATTATAATTATATTTTACTTTGTTAATTTTATATTTCTATAATATTATAATAATATTATAATAAAATTTATATTATAATAATTTTCAAGTATTTTTAATATTATTATATTATAACTATATTTTATTATTTTTTAAGATTTTTTAATATTATATTTTATTAGTATTCTTTAAATTTTATTAATGTTCTTTAGATTTTCTTAAAATTTTATATTATTTATTAAGTTAATATTTTAGTAATATTTTACTATTTATACTAATATTTTATTAATATTATTGTTATAAATAAAATATTAAGATTATTAAGTTTTTATCTCAAATTTATTAATACAATTTAATTTGCAATAGTAGATTTAATTTAATAGTATTTATAATATTTAAATCACTGGTACAATTAATTTTGTGGTCAACTTTTCCACTTACACTTTTACATTACTAACCAAACACCATAAAACACAGTATACTTTACCATTTACACTTTCACTTTATCAATCAAACACTGTAAAACACAATATACTTTTTTATTTACACTTCACTTTATCAACCAAACACCGTTAAACATAATATATTTTCTCTACTACAGTTCACTCTTTTCATTCTCATTTTACGACTTACGACTTGCGACGTTTTGCAACAAAACAAACAGGCTTTAGTGAAAAACACACTTGTACTATCTAAGATTTGACAACAGATCTCTATGCACTATGATAGATTTCACGTAGACTTTCAAGCTGATGATGATATATCGACATTTTCTAGTGAATTTAATAGAGTGGATGGTTTTTCTATTCATTTTGATAGAAATTACAAAAATGAACGATTTTTCGTAAAATGCTAATAGTACAGGAGAGTTTTCTGCAATTTACTGTAAAAATAACAATAATTGTTTTAAAAAAAAATAAGGTATGGAGTGACATTGATGATCAACAAAATCTGCCTGATGATGTTTTGAATTAGACATGCAAGGCGAAATTGTGGACTTCATGCTAGAGAGATGAAGAACAAGTCTTAGGTTAGTTAATTTGTTGGATACGTTTCTGTTGAGAAACGCGTAACTGTTGCTAGGATGTTGTTTCCACAAGGACACGAGAGACAAAGTTCTTAATTGGGGCAGGTTTTCCTTTCACTGGATGATGAAAAGACAAACAACTTGCGATTGCTAAGGGGAAAAACAAGCGCAGCTAACGCGTGAGATTAATTAAAAAAAAGCAAAATATATCTGATCAATATAACAAGAGAAAGTTTCATCGAAGAAGGAAACAACCCACAAGAAATACTTTTGTTTGTTGTTGGTTGTAGCACTGCACTCGTCCATGGAAGGCCAGGACGAGGGAAGATAATGTGATGGGCCATTGCACAAGGGCTCAGTGGGGCCTAAGATAAAACCCATTTTCTTCTGGTCTTAAAGTATTCACTCAAATTCCTGATTATAATTCTTAGGTCCTTATATCATGTTTTATTTATTTGAGAGAAATACTTTTAGATTACATCATATATTTCATAGCAAGGAAAGGGACTCCCACAAGGAGAGAATGAAACGCCTAATGCGCACACATGAATCACAATGATTTACTCTCTAGTACCCTTCGTTTGCAACCTTCGTACGCCATTAATGAGCTATCCGAATCACTAGTCGAGTCTAATGATCTCTATACCATGAAGTTGAGTTTTTACGTAATATGTCTATAAGTGCACTTGCAAATTTAGTTCAAAAAACTTCCTCCCTGATTACAGATAGAAAGATTCAAACGGATTCTAGTTATATTGTCTAGTTATAATTAGGGCTGGTAATGAGTCAGATCGGTTTCGAATTTCCGAAATCAGATTCGTGAGTGTGTATTAAATCCAAAATTTTGACCAAACCCTATCCACATGGCATCTGGTTAGGGACAGGTTTGGTCCGCATTGGACAGGTCTTCAGCTACGGGTTTTTAAAAGATAAAATTGTACCCGACCCAATGTTCATCGGGTTCAGGTCGAATTCGATTCTAAGTTAGTTTTTGATTGGATATTAAAATAAATAATATAATTATGCACTTTGATGAAGGAGCACATGTTAAAGACCGAAGCATATTGTTGTATGTAGGAATAGAATTGAAGTTTTTGTATGAGAAATTATAAAGTTAGAAAAAATTTACACTTAATATAAAATCTAGAATTATATTGTTACTTATTTATAAATATCATGGATGTATCTTTTTTTGTGTTAATTGCCACCATCGCTCATGTCCTTTAGATTATTTGCAAATATGAACAAGTTGACTCTGGGTTAAGTTTACGGTCATCAGTCGAGTTCGAGTCAATATCGGTTCTTTTAAATCCATACCCTACCCATTAAGATTTATGTTAAGTATGGGCTGGATTCGGGGCTTGGTTGTATTAGATCCATACTCGACCCTAGAATTCTATTAGGTAAAAATTTCAAATCATATCCCTTCCATGAACATTCGGAACATTGTTTGGATCAGTTCAGTCTGGTTCAGGACCGGATTATTCGGGTCAAATTCTCAGCCCTAGTTATAATGAAAAGTTTTTATAATAATTTTATTCTCTAATATATTATTTTATTTGAGTTTCAATTTTATTCTTGATTTAGAGTATCATTACTGGTTCGTTGTTTCATTTCTGTTATTATTTTAAAAAATTACACAAAAGGTACTCAGACTATCAAAAAGGTTGCAGAAAAGATACCTACAATTATTTTTGTTTCACCACAGACACCCAAGAATGCTACACCGTTAACTTTGTTAGTGGGCTTTAGTTTGTGACTTCAATTGCACGTGTGAAGTCTGTGACTAATATTTTGGACTAAAATACCCTCATCTCTAACAGCATAACTTATTTCTCAGTTAAACCATCTCTCTCTCGCGCTCTCCCCACCTTGATATCTCTCTCTCGCTCTCTCATTAACCAACTGCCCTCAGCAAGAAGAAGTGATCGTTGGTGGCGGCGAGGTCGGTGGCGCGGGCGGTAGAGGGGAATATTTTCTTCTCCCATTCAGGAATGTCACAGTTCACAATCACCATCTCAATCAAACTCAATTTGTGGGTATGATTTGGCGAGCAAATTATACAATTGTAGGTTTAAGGTAAGAGTCCTAACATCCAAGACATAAGCTAATTATGGTAGACATTTCTACCATTACTCCACCAACACATGTTGATCTAGAGTTCAGTAAGAGATCGTTAGAAGTAATTAGATCTGTGGTTCAAGGAAAGAAGGAGCTGGAGAAGATGAAATTTGAGTCAGAGAACAAAGTGAATTCTCTCTTGGAGGATATTATTGTGTTAATTGAAGAATTGAAGCATGAATAAGAGACAAAGCTGTGCTAGAACAAGAGAACAAGTTGTTGAAATCTAAAATCTGAGTGCATAATGATGAGATCAATAGTTATGATGCAAAAGGTTGCGTAATCTATGCCTTTGTAACACCTTGAAAATTTAAAAGTTATTGTGTGTTATTTTCATGTATAGATGTGTATGTGTGTGTATTGTTGAGAGTTTTGATGAATAAAAGTGTGTGCGCGCGCGTGCGCAGGAGTTGTTGAGAGTTGTGATGAAGTGATGTGTATATGTATTACATACATGTTATTAAGAGATTTGGTGAAGTGATGCACATACTAGTCGACTACCATGACAATATAGTTGATTAATAAGACCACCAGTAATCTGAACAGAAAACTAACAGCAGAATACACAGATATATGCAAATAAAGATATCCCTGCAAAAGATGAAGACCAAAGCGCAAAAAAATGCAGCGTTTCCATGACCAAAAGGCCTGACCGTGGCAAAACATTGGGTAACAACTCCCTACTTTCTTAAGCAGGTAGATACAGGAGAGTGTGTGCTTCAGCAGTTTTTAGATTCTAAAATTTTTTACCTGCACCCAGAAAAAATAGAGAAGAAAAATTAACAAAAACGTGAAATCAATTCGTTCCTATCCCGGCAACAGCTCCAAAATTTGATCCGAGGGAAACATGCACGAAATGTGTCCTTTGAATCAAAAATTAAAGTGTGTGTGCTTTGGCTTGCTCGATACTTCCGTTATAGCATAGAGGTTAAACAGGTGGAATCCGCAAGGACGGGAGGCGATAGAAGTATTAACGGTATGTTCACGTGTGTATTAACGGTTCTTCTATATTTCAAAGAATAAAAAAAGAAAATAAATAATGAAAAGAGAAGAGTACGGTGAAAATAAAGATAGAAACATTGAAGAAGGTATTTGTGATTTTTGATATTATTTCTAAAACAAAGTAATAATGGATGAAAATTCATGGCTCCTAACTACTAGTGACTGCACCAATATGTCAACCTCTTAGTGATAGTTGCCTCATATGTATCCTTAGCCATTAGATCACTCATTACATCGAAACTCAAATAAACAAGTGCATGTTATAATTAAACCATCAAAATTACACTAGACAAGTATGGAATAAAGTAATATTAAGTTGTTAGAGAGTTAGATGTTAGAGTATTAAAATCCCATCATAAGCCATCAATGGCTCTTGTAAGAGCAAGGCAAAGTAGAAGCTAATAGATTCTTGTGAATTATCAAGTAAGGAATTAGCAAATTAATGGTTAGTAGTTAGATGGCATGAGAGAAAATTAGCTAAGCATGTAAAAATTAGAGATAAAAAAACAGGTAGAGATAAAGAGAGAACTTTTCATAGAGTGTCACCCTCCATTAAAAGAAATCTAACTTTCATCTTAAGAATCACTCTCTTCACTTTTACAAGATCTAAATAAAAGAAAAAAATATAAAAAGAAAGAAGAAGAAAAACTAAACTACACTAAAGAGAAGAAACTACCTTAAAAACTTTTCTTTTACCCTAAATCTGCTCAACCAGGGGATATTTATAGCCAAAAGAGCCTCTTGGGGTCAATACAGGGGCACGCGTCAAAAATTGGCGCGTGGCTCACAGTACTGCTATGAAAACGCGGCGCCGCGCGCGCAGCACCAAAATGTGCAGCCTTTGGCTACATTAGCCTTTGTACATGTTGTCAGTTTCTTGATATCTGCTCTCACAATTGGGAGATAGGGCTTCAAAAGTCTTGGACTACTCCTAAGCTCTAAAAATCTCCAAATAAATGAGAGTTTTGGGCTTCTTCTTTACTTCATGTCATTGACCAAGAAACGCACAAGAAAGACATTATTAACAGAATTTATTCAGAATAAATGTAAAGATGTGATATGAAAATGCATATTTGGAGACTAATCTATGTGTACATTGACATTTGACTCAGACTAGTCGACTAACACCTTAGTATAGTCGACTAGTGGTATTTTCAAAAATTAGGATGTGCCAGACTAGTCGACTAATATCTCTATTAATTGACTAATAGGTGTCAACAGAAAACTAGAGGAGACAAATTAGTCGACTGATCTTCTTTATTAGTTGACTAATTCTAGCTGCCTTTAAGTTGACTTTCTTTCTATTAGTCGATTAATCTGGGCGGTAGAGCCTCTTTCTGATAGGACCCCAACTCTACTTTCTCTACCCTAATGTAAAACTTCTGGGGCTATTTTCTCTAGATGATTTCATGCTCTTTTCCCAGCCTCTTGTTCCCTCCAAAAATAAGCTAGTACCCCTAGAAAGAGAAAGAATTAGAAAAAGAATTTGAAGAACTTAGAATTTCATCCTTTGGTGAGAAAACCAACTAGGAGGAGTTCCCTATCAACACCCCCACCTCTAGACCATCTTCTCTTTTTTGACAAGACAAGTCTTCCTCCTTTGATTGCCTCTTGTCATGTTCTGATGCTTTGTGTTTCCACCAAGAGTGTAGATATGACTTTGTAGTTGATTATCATGCTTAGATTTGGCTAAGTAAATATGCGTGTATCCTATAGTTAATAGCTTGCCTTCATATATAGAAAGATGTAGATTCATAAAAATGGGTTTTTTATGAGACCTAGTCTATATAATAATTAAAATTATGATTTTTATATTGTTAGTATTTTTAGATTCATTTGAGTTTACTAGATGTTAATCATATGTTTGATAGATAGAACATATATGAATATTTAGTTTGCTAGATTTATTAAAAAATAGTATTTTTAAAAAATCTAGGAAAATATTGATTTGAGCTATATATTTTAGAATCATGAATCAATACGAATGCTTTATATGATATGGGGATTAAAACTATAGTTGGAGTGATATGTGAATTAATTTCATGATTTATTGATGCGTTCATCCATATCGTAGAATATGAATGGATGTTATTTGTGTTGTTGATAATGAAACCATTCTGGATGCGAATGAGGCACACTCGTAGGGGACAAACACGAATGATGATATTCGTAAGTGGGGACGAATGCGAATGATGATATTCGTAGGTGGGGAAGAATGCAAATGGTGTTTTATTATGTTGCGCAGTGTGGCTTGAATAAAATTGCATATTGTTGTATCATTTGAAAATGGTCGGGTATCAAGTACTGTATTGTGCATATCTATATCGTTTATTATTATTCATCATGCATACGTCTATTATGCTTCCTTTCACATTGTATAATTCCATGTTATAGTGGACATCTTTTAGTTGCCTCTCCGACCTAGTACTGAGTTAGCCTCGGGTTCATGATCGGAAGGTACCCATTTAAGGATAGACTTATTAGCGTTCTAAGACTTATTGATTTATCAGGGTGTTCACAGGGTGTCCGTAGATGCGTCGAGTGATGGAGACGTTGGTAGTCGACTATTCTGAGGATAGGTAGATAGAGTGCTCTATAAAGAATCATTCTTTTGTACATGTATTCATATTTTGATATTGATGATTTAGGTTTAGCCTTTGTATCCATGTTGAGGTTCTTGTATCTATATATTTAGATTTCTTTGTATGTTTTCATGTATTGAGACTCTTTGTCATGACATGTATCTCTTTTCCATATCAAATTTCTATCTATATAATTTGTTTCCTGCCATATATTCATATTCGAACTATCTAAGTTATGTATCATATTATTATACTTATAAAGTTCCTATTTAGACTGCATTCTAATCGACGCAACTGGTGTTTGAAAATTAGGATCTTTATAAGTTAGTTTCAGAGCTCTAGGTTCAAGTGTCCTATGATTTTCATATCATGTGTTAAATTGGAGCAATTATAGGATTCATTACAAGTCTAGAACCTGCGGTATTATGAGTCTGAGTGAGGACGATCATATGATTGTATTGTGTTAGTGATTTCAAACCGAGTTGAAATCTACTTGATGTTTTGGGTGTCTTATAATTGATTGAGTGATTCTATTTTGTTTGCATTATCACATGCATTAGACGCGTGGGATAGGGTACGTGAGGTTTGCATATATGTATGAACACGTGTATGGGCTTGTGTGATTTTTCTTTTGTTTGCTTTGATGCATGCATGAGACGCATGGGATAACCACATGAGATTTACATGTGTGTGGGCACGTGTGATATGATTTACTTATTTGCATATGTGTTATTATTATATTTAGATATTAGATTAACATAAATTATGTATATTAGCCTCTAACTGCGCGAGACATAAGGGTTTTCTTATTTGGATTATTTATTCGACGTACCAGTTTTGCACAATTAGAAGTTAGAGTATACATACTTGTGTTAACCTATCTTATTTGCTTGATTATTGATTTTCTTAGTGGTTGAATTTCAGGGACCAAATTTTTATTTAGGTGGGGTGTATGTAAAACTCTGAAATATTTTAAAGTTATTTTGTGTAATTTTCATGTATGGATGTGTGGATATACATAGACATATATAGAGAGAGGTAGACTTGTGTCATTCCGGAAGGATTCGAGACTGAATATTTCTCACTCAAATACAACCCAATGACTTTTGAGAATGCAAGATCCACTTCATTGAAGTTGATCTACATTATTTCAAGTAGCTAAAAATCAAAAACACATATTTTGAATGCTTTTTGTCCATCCATCAAGTAAGCGCAAAATGAACGATCAAAATAGTGAGTTGGTTAGTTTAATGGTGTATAATATTTGAAATCTAATAAAATATAGTGTGTAAGGGTTTTAAGTGTTTAGATCATGATAAAATGGTCGGATCAAGAATTTTATGTCTAAAGATGAAGATCTAAGTAATATGCTATTCCGGCTATTCATTTTACTCCTACTTAATGGATTTGGCAAAAAGTATTCAAAATAAATGATTTTTAGTTTTTAGTTACTTGAAATAATGTATAGCAACTTTAACTAAATGGATCTTGGATTCGCATGTCGTAGGATTGGATTTGAGTGGGAAGGATTTGGCCTTGAATCCTTCCGGAATGACACAAATTTATCTCTCTTTATGTGTGTGTGTGCGCGCGCGCGCGTGTGCGTGTGTCTGTTTATGTGTATATATGTATTGTTGCCTCTTATCATATTCTTGATGCTTAAAATTTTCACCAAGAGTGTATATGTGACTTTGTAGTTGATTATCATGCTTAGATTTGACAAGTGCATCCTATACTTAGTAGCTTACCTTCATGTTAATATAGAGAGATGTAGATCCATAAAAATAGAATTTTATGAGATCTAAGTTATATGATAGTTAAAAATATGATTTTTTATATGATTAACATATTTAGATTCATTTAAATTTACTAAATGTTAATCATATGATTGATAGATATAGAATATGTGAATACTAAGTTTTCTAGATTTATAAAAATGGTATTTTTATGAAAGGAAAAGATTGATTTGAGCTATATATTTAGAATCATGAATCAATACGAATGCTTTATATGATATAGGGATTGAAATAATATTTGGTGTGATATATGAATTAATTTCATGATTTGTTAATGTTTCATCCATATCATAAAATATGAATGATTGTTTATTTGTGTTGTTGAAATGAATTAATTCATGGATGAGAGGAATGTGAATGAGACACATTCATAGGTGGGAGCAAACGCAAATGATGATATTTGTAGGTGTGAAGAACGCTGTTGACACTTAAAAAAGACAAGATTCTCATTAGTCCGAACAATGTCTAAACTTGTTGACATTTACAAAAGACAAGTGACAGACGAGCTGAAGACCAATTTTTACCCACCTCCAAGGGACAAGGAAGCGGTTTGGACTCCACTGATCCAGCAAGCAGAACAGTGAACCCGGATTGTTTCTAAACAGACCTCAGCAGGTCTAAAATGCTAGCATTTAGCATTACATTAGCCCAAGGAGATAGCCTCGTGTGAGAGGTAGCATCATCTAGAGCATCGCCAGGAAGCTAACTGATAGCTTCGCCGAAAAGCCTCTTTTCGGACTTCGCCAGGAATTGCCTCTAGCTCCGCTATGAGCTTCAAAGCGGGCAGCTCCGCCATCAGCCTGCTATGGTCAGCCTTTAACCAATCAAATCTCCTGATGAGATTAGATCTAAGCTAATCAAATCCAATCAGGATTCAAATATGGCAGGTGATTGCCGCAATCTCTTGACTCTCTTGAAACGAGTAAGAGGATCAGGAAAATCCTTCAACGATATGAAAAGGATCATACAAATCGGAAAGATCAACCGACTTGCCATTTTCTAGCTCCGCGGAAGCTATTCTAGCCTCGCAGCAAGGCTACTTTCCAGATTCAAACAGATTCGGTTCAACCTGTTTCCATATCTTCAAGGGATGATTATACCCTTGCTCTCCCTATAAATAACCCGCCATGGGTACAAGGAAAAAAAAAAGGAGGAGGGGATCGCAGAGGAAGGAGCCATCAATCGCCTTCTGATCACGAGAATCGATCAATCAACTTCTTCAACCGAGGCTTCTTCATAACGCACCGTGCGTTTTCGAATTCAGAGACCTTTTAGAGAATTGCTTTCTCTATCTAGGGTGTTGATGCCCTATCATCGTTCTTCTTCTCAAGGAATTTTCGGAACCAGGCGAGAAGGAATTCCTAATTGAAGGCGATTTTGATAAGCAGCAAGAGGGTTCTATCAACCCTCTATTCTCTGATTCCCGGAACCAGGCGAGAAGGGAATCTCATCGCTCGCATCGTCAAAGGGACAAAGTGGTCGCGCGCTGACCAGACTCCTATCGGCACATTTTCCCAGAATCTCTGAGGAGATCTACTTGTAATCTTGAGAATACTTGTAATTTAGCTCCTCAAACTTTTATTTTGTAAGTTTTCCCTTTTTTGCAAAATTAATGGAAAACAAGCTGGCGACTCCGCTGGGGAACGTATTCTCCTCTGCTGAGAATCAAGTGTCGCAATGCGACGAACAGACCTTCGGGTCTATCTCTGAATTCAGAAAAGCCGGTGCAGCCAGATCTTCTCTGGCTAAATCTTCAAGCAAAGTCTCTGCGGAGACGGAAAAGGTTCTCTGCAAACCTGCCGCAGTTCTCTGGCGCAACAAGGAAACAGGTCCGCAGCCCAGATCCTACACTTTTGAGAACCTGGTATCCAGATCGATCAAAGAAGATTTGAAGAAGTCCTCTCTGGGGGTGGCCTAATGCTTCGAGCACGGAAGCACGGGAAGGTCTTCATGACCAAGGTTTCAAATCAGAAACCAGAGGCAGAATTTTGCCAACACCCCACAGCCCCGCTTGTGGCTATTCAGGTTCCTTGCGAACCTATGCATCCTCTGTCAAAACGGATATGGAGGCCTAAACAGAGGTCCTCTGCTGAAGCTTCAGGCGTAGCCACGCCAAATCCGCGCCTCTCTTATGAAGAAAAAGGCAAGATGCCCGCCTGCGCCAACAATGCTGCCAACCATAAAGTCAAGACGACGATCATACCGTCGCCTAGAGCAGCAATGCCTACTGCTAGCCCTGTCTTCACAAGCAAGGCTATTGTACCTCGCATACTCATCGGGTTTACAGCCGCGAGGCTAGAACCAGAGCACTATGCGGTGCTGATCCTTTCCGCAGGAATAAAGGGAACGATGCGTTATCCCATATACCAGATTGTTCAGGCCCCTACAGGGCCGACCTGCGAGAATTCTTGGCGGACAAGCGGAGATTGAAGCATTTCCAGACTACTTCCTCCTGTCTTCGACGATGTGACTGCCAGTTGGTGAGGTCCATTCTATGCAGTGTCGGTTACGACCGACCCTCGCCACTTCTCCATACCGGCGATCAGTCTTTGATCGACTGTCTGCGCGCGTCCCGATGAGGCATCCCAAAAGGAGCGGGCCACCGGATCCAGCCTCTGCATCCGTCAACATGACCGGAAGGGGGCGAGAGCCGCGCGGAAGAAGTCAAGCCTCTGACGACACCCCTTTCGGCTCCCAGATCCAGACTATGCCCAGGCTTAGGTGAAGTCTTGGTGCGTGAAGAAGGTGTTTTCCGAAACACCAGGTCTAGGGTGGCAATACCCTATAACTATGAGCAGCCTTCTTCCCAAAGACCCTGATCTCGCCACAGCCCAGACGATCACCCCAATCATCTGATGGAGAAGATGGAGACAGCGGGTATGCCTCTTCAGCAACAGTCAGTTCTATACGGACGGACAAAGCATCGGTCAATATGGCCGAGAACGCCAATAACGACCTTCGTCGGCGTTTGGAAGCTCAGGAGCAGACCTCTAGAACTCAGCAAGAGGCCCTGGACAATATCCAACAGATGCTAGCTCAGCTCCTCAACAACCGGGATGACGATACCGGGAGCAATCATGACGAGGAGGGACACCTCAGCAATGATCCGCCCAAAACGAGAGATCTAAGGGAGGCTCTTCCCTGGATGCCGAAGTCCTTAAAGGCCTTCAAGCTCAAATTTCATCCCTGGCTCAGAAGGATGAATTGAAGAAAGTAGGGGTAGTCCGTCCTTACCCACTGGAATGGGATTCGGTGTCATATCCGCCAAAGTTCAAACCACCAACGTTGCATGCATATGATGGTAAGAGCCGCCCAATCAGCACATCTACTATTTCCGGTCCCAGACCGGTAATGTTCTAAGCAACGACGCCATCATGGCTAGGTTGTTCATCGGCACCTTGAAAGGGGTGGCATTTGACTGGTTTCGCAGTCTCCCCCCAGGCTCTATCAATTCCTGGATCGACCTGGAAACTCGTTCCTCTCTCGCTTCTATGAGGATGATACCGAAGTGACCATGGACAAGCTCCTTTCTACCGTGCAGAAGAAAGGCGAATCCGTCCGTGAATACATTGAGCGGTTCAGAAATCTATCTCTGATGTGCCCAGCAGGGATGCCTTTACCATGCTCTTACAGACATGCAGACACAACTTCTTGGATCAAGTAGAAGTTCGCATGGGGCTGTCAAAGCCCATACTTGGAAAGAATTTGTCGAACAAGCTGAGATAGCCGAGAAGTCGGCTAAGAAGTTCGAGCCGTCCGTCCCTAGAAGCAAATGGGGTGCGAACAACAAAGGGCGTAGCGATCTCCCACAGTCTTCCCAAGCTAAGGGGAAGGAAATTATGTCCGTCGAGCTGACCGGGGACATGCAGTCAAAGGCAAGAAAGAGCAGCTTCAACAATCAGGAGCCAAGTTCCCTCCTAAACAGTACCTTCAGAGATGATCAGGTGGTCACGATATTCCATCTGCTCCATAAAGGGAATAAGATGAAGCTGCCAGATGCTCGGCGTCCTAATGAGATAGGGCGCACAAATGACCCCAAATACTGTCTTTATCATAGGATGGTCCATCATCCTACTGACAAGTGCTATGTCCTCAAGGACAGGATACAAGCCCTGATTGATGCCGGCGTCCTCACACTAAAGACGGAACAGAAGAAAGTCACTGTCAATATGGTGACTCTTGAGTTCGGCACTGCCCAGAAGGTCACAGTTCCTGACGGGACCTATCCAGCCCCGATGCGCGGTTGGAAGTCAAGCATCCTCCAGCCATGACTCAAAACAACAAGGGCCTCGCCCTTTGACATTGGAGACAGGGGAAGTTATATGGATACACCCCGACCTCGTCCAAGACATACAGCAGACGTCGAAGGACTCCAGCAAAAAGGGCAAGTCTTGCAATGTCGTCTCTGTTCTGCCAGACGATGGTAATCTTACTTCGGCTTCCCTCAGCGATTCTGAAGAAGAAAAGCATGCCTGTACAGCGCAGGCAGATGCGCCTCA
>JAVJIF010034287.1:0-11856 GCA_038442645.1 Agave tequilana | reverse complement strand
AAAAAGACAAGATTCTCATTAGTCCGAACAATGTCTAAACTTGTTGACATTTACAAAAGACAAGTGACAGACGAGCTGAAGACCAGTTTTTACCCACCTCCAAGGGACAAGGAAGCGGTTTGGACTCCACTGATCCAGCAAGCAGAACAGTGAACCCGGATTGTTTCTAAACAGACCTCAGCAGGTCTAAAATGCTAGCATTTAGCATTACATTAGCCCAAGGAGATAGCCTCGTGTGAGAGGCTAACATCATCCAGAGCATCGCCAGGAAGCTAACTGACAGCTTCGCCGAAAAGCCTCTTTTCGGACTTCGCCAGGAATTGCCTCTAGCTCCGCTATGAGCTTCAAAGCGGGCAGCTCCGCCATCAGCCTGCTATGGTCAGCCTTTGACCAATCAAATCTCCTGATGAGATTAGATCTAAGCTAATCAAATCCAATCAGGATTCAAATATGGCAGGTGATTGCCGCAATCTCTTGACTCTCTTGAAACGAGTAAGAGGATCAGGAAAAATCCTTCAACGATATGGAAAGATCAACCGACTTGCCATTTTCTAGCTCCGCGGAAGCTATTCTAGCCTCGCAGCAAGGCTACTTTCCAGATTCAAACAGATTCGGTTCAACCTGTTTCCATATCTTCAAGGGGACGATTATACCCTTGCTCTCCCTATAAATAACCCGCCATGGGTACAAGGAAAAAAAAAGGAGGAGGGGATCGCAGAGGAAGGAGCCATCAATCGCCTTCTGATCACGAGAATCGATCAATCAACCTCTTCAACCGAGGCTTCTTCATAACGCACCGTGCGTTTTCGAATTCAGAGACCTTTTAGAGAATTGCTTTCTCTATCTAGGGTGTTGATGCCCTATCATCATTCTTCTTCTCAAGGAATTTCCGGAACCAGGCGAGAAGGAATTCCTAATTGAAGGCGATTTTGAGAAGCAGCAAGAGGGTTCTATCAACCCTCTATTCTCTGATTCCCGGAACCAGGCGAGAAGGGAATCTCATCGCTCGCATCGTCAAAGGGACAAAGTGGTCGCGCGCTGACCAGACTCCTATCGGCACATTTTCCCAGTATCTCTGAGGAGATCTACTTGTAATCTTTTGAGAATACTTGTAATTTAGCTCCTCAAACTTTTATTTGTAAGTTTTCCCTTTTTTTTGCAAAATTAATGGAAAACAAGCTGGCGACTCCGCTGGGACGTATTCTCCTCTGCTGAGAATCAAGTGTCGCAATGCGACGAACAGACCTTCGGGTCTATCTCTGAATTCAGAAAAGCCTTGCAGCCAGATCTTCTCTGGCTAAATCTTCAAGCAAAGTCTCTGCGGAGACGGAAAAGGTTCTCTGCAAACCTGCCGCAGTTCTCTGGCGCAACAAGAAAACAGGTCCGCAGCCCAGATCCTGCACTTTTGAGAACCTGGTTATCCAGATCGATCAAAGAAGATTTGAAGAAGTCCTCTCTGGGGGTGGCCTAATGCTTCGAGCACGGAAGCACGGGAAGGTCTTCATGACCAAGGTTTCAAATCAGAAACCAGAGGCAGAATTTTGCCAACACCCCACAGCCCCGCTTGTGGCTATTCAGGTTCCTTGCGAACCTATGCATCCTCTGCCAAAACGGATATGGAGGCCTAAACAGAGGTCCTCTGCTGAAGCTTCAGGCGTAGCCACGCCAAATCCGCGCCTCTCTTATGAAGAAAAAGGCAAGATGCCCGCCTGCGCCAACAATGCTGCCAACCATAAAGTCAAGACGGCGATCATACCGTCGCCTAGAGCAGCAATGCCTACTGCTAGCCCTGTCTTCACAAGCAAGGCTATTGTACCTCGGCATACTCATCGGGTTTACAGCCGCGAGGCTAGAACCAGAGCACTATGCGGTGCTGATCCTTTCCGCAGGAATAAGGAGAACGATGCGTTGTCCCATATACCAGATTGTTCAGGCCCCTACAGGGCCGACCTGCGAGAATTCTTGGCGGACAAGCGGAGATTGAAGCATTTCCAGACTACTTCCTCCTGTCTTCGACGATGTGACTGCCAGTTGGTGATGGTCCATTCTATGCAGTGTCGGTTACGACCGACCCTCGCCACTTCTCCATACCGGCGATCAGTCTTTGATCGACTGTCTGCGCGCGTCCCGATGAGGCATCCCAAAAGGAGCGGGCCACCGGATCCAGCCTCTGCATCCGTCAACATGACCGGAAGGGGGCGAGAGCCGCGCCGAAGAAGTCAAGCCTCTGACGACACCCCTTTCGGCTCCCCAGATCCAGACTACTGCCCAGGCTTAGGTGAAGTCTTGGTGCGTGAAGAAGTGTTTTCCGAAACACCAGGTCTAGGGTGGCAATACCCTATAACTATGAGCAGCCTTCTTCCTCAAAGACCCTGATCTCGCCACAGCCCAGACGATCACCCCAATCATCTGATGGAGAAGATGGAGACAGCGGGTATGCCTCTTCAGCAACAGTCAGTTCTATACGGACGGACAAAGCATCGGTCAATATGGCCGAGAACGCCAATGACGACCTTCGTCGGCGTTTGGAAGCTCAGGAGCAGACCTCTAGAACTCAGCAAGAGGCCCTGGACAATATCCAACAGATGCTAGCTCAGCTCCTCAACAACCGGGATGACGATACCGGGAGCAATCATGACGAGGAGGGACACCTCAGCAATGATCCGCCCAAAACGGAGAGATCTAAGGGAGGCTCTTCCCTGGATGCCGAAGTCCTTAAAGGCTTCAAGCTCAAATTTCATCCCTGGCTCAGAAGGATGAATTGAAGAAAGTGGGGGTAGTCCGTCCTTACCCACTGGAATGGGATTCGGTGTCATATCCGCCAAAGTTCAAACCACCAACGTTGCATGCATATGATGGTAAGAGCTCGCCCAATCAGCACATCTACTATTTCCGGTCCCAGACCGGTAATGTTCTAAGCAACGACGCCATCATGGCTAGGTTGTTCATCGGCACCTTTAAAGGGGTGGCATTTGACTGGTTTCGCAGTCTCCCCCCAGGCTCTATCAATTCCTGGATCGACCTGGAAACTCGGTTCCTCTCTCGCTTCTATGAGGATGATACCGAAGTGACCATGGACAAGCTCCTTTCTACCGTGCAGAAGAAAGGCGAATCCGTCCGTGAATACATTGAGCGGTTCAGAAATCTATCTCTGATGTGCCCAGCAGGGATGCCTTTACCCATGCTCTTACAGACATGCAGACACAACTTCTTGGATCAAGTAGAAGTTCGCATGGGGGCTGTCAAAGCCCATACTTGGAAAGAATTGGTCGAACAAGCTGAGATAGCCGAGAAGTCGGCTAAGAAGTTCGAGCCGTCCGTCCCTAGAAGCAAATGGGGTGCGAACAACAAAGGGCGTAGCGATCTCCCACAGTCTTCCCAAGCTAAGGGGAAGGAAATTATGTCCGTCGAGCTGACCGGGGACATGCAGTCAAAGGCCAAGAAGAGCAGCTTCAACAATCAGGAGCCCAAGTTCCCTCCTAAACCGTACTCCTTCAGAGATGATCAGGTGGTCACGATATTCCATCTGCTCCATAAAGGGAATAAGATGAAGCTGCCAGATGCTCGGCGTCCTAATGAGATAGGGCGCACAAATGACCCCAAATACTGTCTTTATCATAGGATGGTCCATCATCCTACTGACAAGTGCTATGTCCTCAAGGACAGGATACAAGCCCTGATTGATGCCGGCGTCCTCACACTAAAGACGGAACAGAAGAAAGTCACTGCCAATATGGTGACTCTTGAGTTCGGCACTGCCCAGAAGGTCACAGTTCCTGACGGGACCTATCCAGCCCCGATGCCGCGGTTGGAAGTCAAGCATCCTCCAGCCATGACTCAAAACAACAAGGGCCTCGCCCCTTTGACATTGGAGACAGGGGAAGTTATATGGATACACCCCGACCTCGTCCAAGACATACAGCAGACGTCGAAGGACTCCAGCAAAAAGGGCAAGTCTTGTAATGTCGTCTCTGTTCTGCCAGACGATGGTAATCTTACTTTCGGCTTCCCTCAGCGATTCTGAAGAAGAAAAGCATGCCTGTACAGCGCAGGCAGATGCGCCTCAACAGACGGGCACCCGGTCTGGAAAGTCATACCTAAGGCAGTATGACAAACCTACTGATGAGGTACCACAGCAAACAACGTCAGTACCAATGCCGACATCCGCTCCAGTCCTGACCAAAGGAGGGAAAAACCCTAAGGAGGTGCGATTCGACCAGGTGTTGAAGAAACCACCAAGCCAAGGGCTAGCCACGCCCTTTCGCTTTGATATATTGGCCCACTTAGCCAATATCCCGGCTCGTATCAAAATACACGAGCTCCTTCGTCTCTCTAAAGAGACAAGAGAGGCACTCAGAGATGCGCTAGCAACTCGGAGTCCTTTCTGACATGCATGCCCGAGGTTCCTGATGATGAGATGCGCCCTTCCTGCTCAGAGTGCCATCACGCACAGTCAAAGGTACCTGCCATTACCTTCACGGCGGAAGATATGCTTCTCAAAGAAAACAAGCATGATCGACCTCTGTACTATACCGGATATATCGGTTCAACCTGCATTGAAAGGGTACAAGTCGATCCGGGGTCTGCGCTCAGCATCATCCCCAAAAGGCTCCTCTACTTCCTCGGCATACCACTGTACAGGTTGTCTGCGACCACCACTACAATATACGGTTTTAACGCCGGGGCAACCTACCAGCGGGCAATGAGCATGATCTTCCGCGATCATCTCCGGAAGACGGTGGAGTGCTATGTTGACGACATTGCTGTCAAAAGTCGCCGCAAAGATGAACATCTTCGCGATCTGAGGACGATGTTCAATATAATGCGGGCTCATCAGTTGAAAATGAACCCGACAAAATCCTTTTTAGGAGTATCCAGCGGCAAATTCCTTGGGTTCATAATCACATCAAAAGGAATCCATCTAGACCCAGACAAACTCAAAGCCATCCAGGACATGCATCCACCAAGGAACCTCAAAGAGCTCAGAGGCTTACAAGGCAGGTTAGCCTATATCAGGAGATTCATAGCAAATCTATCGGGCCGTTGCCAACCATTTACCCGACTAATGAAGAAGGGTACTGCCTTCATATGGGATCAAGCTTGTCAAGAAGCTTATGAAGACATTAAGAGGTATCTCACAAAACCTCCAGTCTTGGTGGCCCCTACATCAGGGAAACCATTCTTGCTTTATGTGAAAGCCCTGGATTATTCCCTCGGCGCCCTCCTCGCTCAGAAGGACGACAATGGCCATGAGCAGGCCATTTACTATCTGAGTAGAACTCTCATAGGAGCGGAATCTCGCTACAATCCTATTGAAAAGAGTGTTTAACTCTCGTCTTCGCTGTCCAGAAGACACGACATTATTTGGTTGGCCAAACCATACATGTCATCTCCAGGGTAAACCCTTTACGTCTTCTCATGACGAAGCCAGGGTCGTTGAACTCAAGGTTGGCTAAATGGGCACTGCTATTATCCCAATATGACATAACCTTTACCCCTCAAAAGGCGGTTAAAGGTCAAGCCCTTGCAGAGTTCTTGGCTGCGCATCCGGTCCCGGAACATTCAAAGCTTCACGAAGACATCCCTGATGAGGTCTTCGAATCTAATGCAACATCAGTAGAGGAAGTATGGCAGATGTTCTTTGACGGAGCATCGCGGATGGGCCCCAAAGGAAAGATTATTGCCGGAGTGGGGGTTGTGTTCATCTCCCCACAAGATCATATCCTTCCCAGGCGTTCTCCTTGACAGAGTCATGCTCTAATAATGTGGCGGAATACAATGCTCTGCTCATTGGCCTCCAGCTCGCCCACGGAATGGGGGTACGCTATCTTGAAGCTTATGGCGATTCAAAGCTGATCATTAGCCAGGTAAAAGGCGAATATGAAGTCCGCCATGAGGACTTGGTGCCTTACTATCATACAGCCATCAAATTGGCTAGCTTATTTGAAGGCTTCTACATCGGGCATGTGTCTCGATCTCAGAATACCAAGGCGGATGCTCTCGCTGCACTAGCGACGACGCTAGCCTTACCGGCCGACACAGAGTATCACCTCACAGTCGCAACCCGGCATCTCGTATGCTCCAAGTATATGCTAAAGATCCAAGAAGTCCATAATACCTCCGTGGATCTTGAGCCGAGGGATTGGCGCTTCCCTCTCATTGACTATGCTCTGCACGATCTACTCCCGATGATCCCAAAGAAGCGGCGTCCATCAGACGAAGGTCGCCCCGCTTCTACTATGATCCCACTTTGAAGACACTTCCGTCGTTCCTATGATGGTATCCTTCTCCGTTGCCTTTCTCATTCAGAGGCACAAGAAGTGCTTAAAGAAGCACATGATGGCATTTGCGGAGCTCACCAGCCGGGTCCAAAGCTTAAAGACAGGCTGCACAGACTTGGGTACTACTGGCCGACCATGATGGCCGATGCCACCCAGTATGCACGAAGGTGTAAGGCGTGCCAGGTCCATGCAGACTTCATACACCAACCTTCGGAGTTGCTCCACCCTGCTGTTGCTTCATGGCCATTTGAAGCATGGGGAACTGATGTCGTAGGGCCAATCAGTCCCTCTTCGGCAAGAGGTCACCGGTTATCCTGGCAATAACCGATTACTTCTCAAAATGGGCAGAGGCCATACCATTGGCCGAAGTCAAAACCTCCCATCTGGTTAGCTTCATCAAACACCAGGTCATCCATCGATTTGGTGTACCCAGACGGATCATCCATGACAATGGTCCCCAGTTCGTAAGCCAAGGGTTCTATCAGTTCTGCGATAAATACCGAATTCAGAATGTGGCTTCAACCGCCTACAATCCTGCCGCCAACGGCTTGGCAGAGGCATTCAACAAGACAATCATCAAGCTGCTCAAGAAGTTCGTCTCCTCGAATAAGCGAGATTGGGACGAAAAGCTCGGTGAATGCCTTTGGGCCTACCGGACTACGGTGCGGACACCGACAGGCAATACGCCTTTTTCCCTGGTATATGGGTGCGAAGCAGTTATCCCATTGGAAATCCAGGTGCCATCATTACGGGTAGCCTTGACTACTAAGATGACATCAGAAGACAATGATCGCCTGCGTCTTCAAGAGCTCGAAGCCCTAGACGAAAAGCGACTACAAGCTCAGCAACACATCGAGCTATATCAGGCTCGGATGTCAAAAGCCTTCAATAAAAAGGTCAAGCAGAGAATCTTCCAGAAAGGAGACCTGGTCTTAGCCGTCAGACGACCGATGATTATGACGCACAAGACCAAAGGCAAATTTCAGCCTAAATGGGAAGGACCGTTTGTAATAGAGACAGTCTATTCAAACGGAGCATACCGCCTTATGAATGCAGTGGCGACCTACTCATGATGCCGATCAATGGCAAATTCTTAAAGAAGTACTATCCTTAATCAAGGATCTTGCTCTCGATCAAGTTAACATTACACCTCTGATCGAGATCCGCGCGTCCGAAATGCGCACAAAGAGAGCCTTTCTCTTCCTCCAAGCGAGACTATACGGCCATGGATCAACTGGGACCTGGCCATGCACCAGTCACCCTAGAAGACAATCGAGGTTGTGCAGACATCAACCTGATAATCCGACATCCTTAACGACCAAGGATAGAGGAAAATGTTGGCCTCTAAGCCCAACATGAGTCCTCAACAACTCATCATGCTGAGGGGAATAGCATGGCTAGCCCACCCAAACGGTAGTTGGTAAAGGCATATCAAACCCGTTGATAGCTGGGGGTTTGCTAAAAATCCTAAGGGACATGCTCCCATTTGATTCCCTCTCCAAAATCACCTACCAATTCTCATCCATAGAATGGTAGGACCACATATACTCCGCTGTTACGTTAACATTAAACCTATGACAGCAGTCCCCTCATTTCTCCTCGTGAAAATGAGACCTCCAAATCACCTACAATTCTCATCCATAGAATGGTAGGACCACATATATTCCGCTGTTATGTTAACATTAAACCTATGACAACGGTTCCCTCGTGAAAACGAGACCCCATCACCTATTGATTGAAGCTTGGTGGCTTCTCAACCAGTTACGTCATTGCGACCTCTGAACTGGCAGATAGCCAAGTTTCATCTACCATTGAGCTTAGTGGCGTCTCAATTGGTTATGTCATTGCGACCTCTGAACCAGCAGACAGCTAAGTCTCAATCCCGAGCCCTGTTGACATTTACAAAAGACAGGTCTCGATACTCGTTGACATTTACAAAAGACGAGTATCACCTATTGATTGAAGCTTGGTGGCTTCTCAACCAGTTACGTCATTGCGACCTCTGAACTGGCAGATAGCCAAGTTTCATCTACCATTGAGCTTAGTGGCGTCTCAATTGGTTATGTCATTGCGACCTCTGAACCAGCAGACAGCTAAGTCTCAATCCCGAGCCCTGTTGACATTTACAAAAGACAGGTCTCGATACTCGTTGACATTTACAAAAGACGAGTATCACCTATTGATTGAAGCTTGGTGGCTTCTCAACCAGTTACGTCATTGCGACCTCTGAACTGGCAGATAGCCAAGTTTCATCCACCATTGAGCATTAGTGGCGTCTCAATCGGTTATGTCATTGCGACCTCTGAACCAGCAGACAGCTAAGTCTCATCCCGAGCCCTGTTGACATTTACAAAAGATAGGTCTCGATACTCGTTGACATTTACAAGACGAGTATCACCTATTGATTGAAGCTTGGTGGCTTCTCAACCAGTTACGTCACTGCGACCTCTGAACTGGCAGATAGCCAAGCCTCATCTATCATTGAGCTTAGTGGCGTCTCAATTGGTTATGTCATTGCGACCTCTGAACCAGCTGACAGCTAAGTCTCAATCTCGATGCTTGCTGACATTTACAAAAGGCAAGTATCTCCCTTCCTTTTAAGCCCCGCAAAGGGCTAACCTCGACACTGGCAACGTCCCATTCGGTTATGTTACTGCAACCTCTGAACCAACAGACAGTCATGTCTCATTATCTAAACAACAGACGACAAAAGAAAATTTTCTATTAGTCCAGAAGGATGGGATACATGGAGGAAGCCGATAGGCGTACATGATAAGATCGTCCCGATCTCCGAGCGAAGCTAGCCGCGCCCTCCTGTCATCTTCAGCCTGGGCCAGCGCCTGTGATCTTAGCTTTGCCTCATCGAAGTCCACCGCCTGAGCCAGACGAGCCTCGGTCTCCACCAAAGTCGCCCTCTGTGATGACTTCCGCTCCGCCAGTTCCTCACTTCGAGCCCTGAGTTGCTTAAGCCGCGCAGACTCTTCATGACGCATCTGTGTAGCCTTCGACAAGAGGAGATTTGCCTTTCGGATCATCTCTTCAGCCCTCTTAATTTTATCTTCAGCGTCAAGAAGAGCACTGTTGGAAGCATCAATTGCACTCCCAACCTCTGCTTCCTCTGCCTCCAAGGACCTCAAGTCAGAAGAGATAGCCTCAACAGCCTCTTGAGCAGCGAGCTGAGCCTCGCGCTTCTGGGCGACAAGACGTGCGAGCCGTTCATCAGCCAAAGACGCTGCGTCGGAACGATGGAAATGGCCATTCCTCCACGTCCTTCTCAAGGTCATCTACCAGGAGCTCCAGAGCAGTAGCTTGATGGTACCCCTCAAAGTCCCGAATACATTCAATGCCACGGGAGAGAACCATCTTCAGCTTCGAAAATGGCACAGGCGAGCCCTTCAAGACTAGACCGATAGTCTGCTCCAAACTATTATAGAAGCTGTCGACCAGATTACCGATAAAGTCATTCTCAGCTTCATCAACCCTTGAGACAACCTCGGAGCAATCTACCAACCTAGTCGACACCACCGCGGAAGAAGAAGCGGGAACATCGACTGCAGCAGGGCAAGCCAAAGGTGACCTCGGCGGAGTCCTCAGCGACACCAGCACGCCAGCCACCGCGGAGGTAGGACTGGCAACCACCTCCTGAGCAGCAGGCTCAACTACCAGCGTCGGGAGGTAGGGCTGACAATCACCCTCAGTGCCGTATTCGGCAAAACAGTCTGCACCTCACTCGTTGATGTGACTGGAAGTGAGGGTACCTCCGGGACTGCCGCCTCTTCAACCTCAGGGCCCTCCGCTGATTTGGGCTGATAAAAAGGCAGGTCGCCATACAGCGCGTCTAACACAGCAGCGTCTGCCCCGGTCGAAGCGCTCATATCGCCCTTTGACCCTTCAGGAAAACCCTCCGCTTCTTTTGAAGCTGACGCACCTTGGGGACGAATGCCTGCAACAAAACCAAGGTCAAAAAGGAGACGCAACAAATAGGCAAGGATCAGGAGATCTTAGTCATACCGAAGGCCGATGTCACCTCGTCAGCCGCATCGGAATCCAAGGGTCCCATCGGAAAGTTCTTACCAGACTCAACGCGGATAGCTGGCCCACTCGCCGATCCCTCCGCAGACCACCCGGCAGAGCTGGATGCCATAGGACTTCCTTTAGAAGTCCCAGCGCCCGAAGGGCCAATATCGGCCGCATCACCTCCAGACTCCTCCGAGCGAGCAAAGGAACCAGCTGCACTTCCATAAGTGAACAGGGGATCGTAGTGCTCCCCTTGCTCTCCAACTGCCTCAGCTCCTGCAACAAAAAGCAAATGATGAGTTATGTAAAGCGCGCTGAAGACATATTAAATGGGACCAATCTTACCAGTAGTCGTTCAGCAACCGACGGCTCAGCCACTAATAGAGCAGCAGAAGGAGGCGCCGTAGGGAGTTCGCCCTCCACCACAATGGTAGGAGTTTGGCGACGGGGCTTCTTCGCCGACGACTTCCTACGGGATCCACTCCCACGCTTCCTTTTGAAGTGGACCTCAGAGTCCTCTTCCTCCACTTCTTCACATGCTGTGGGGGAGCTGTCCCCATTACACCAGACCCACGGCTTCACGAACACCAGCTTCGTGGGCATCATCAGCCTTTGTCTCTGCCTCGAAGCGAGGGCCTCCCCGCATCAGAAGCCTCGCTGTCATCTACAGCGATGAATTCCTCTATGCCAGGAACACGGACTCGTTTGCCCTCCTTCTTATCCAAAGCCTTCTGCCTCATCCGATGAGAAATCAACTTCACCCTGAACTATTGGCATTGAATCCAGGAGGCGTGGAATTCGAAGCTGCATACCATTGGCAGAAACACAGGGTCGTCATAGGCCGGGATCCCTCAACGGCGTGCGTAGCCACGCTCCAGTGTCATCCGCGGTAAAGAACCGCCAAGCACGAGCCCCATCAATAAGGCTCCCCAGGAAAGCCAGTCCGGATTGGGGTTGCCCACATACAACTGGTCATACCCAAATTGGCGGGCGAACCGGCTCGGGATGTAGGGCTCCATGTAGCAGTATCCCCACTCCTGTACAGCAAATGCGAGGGCCGGATACAGACCAGCCACTCGAAAACACCCCGACTCATGGGAGATCGACCTGACTCCTCATCATGGAATTCCTCGTTGTATCCTGCACCCCGCAGGCGAGGAAAACAACGGAACAGGCTATAAGCGTCATAACGACGCACTAACTTACGGGCCTCGGCCACATAAGTTTTCTTCTGCACAGACAGCCTTTCAAAACGACGGAGAAGCGCCGTTTGAACGCCCTGCGGTGGGTCTTTCCCAGCTCCAATCAAACTGGGGCAGTGCAAGGCGAACCACGCCATCAAGTAGGTGTACGGTAAACCTACCCTAGGATTGGGTCCGTCACAAGGCAGGACGGCACCCTTCCCTCGCCTTGACGCCATCGGCCTGCAGAAAGCCTCCGTCAGTACACGAAGGCCCCTCTGAATACAACATACCATGGCCGGAAGGAGACCCAGGCGGTGACCATGGACCAAGCGGACAGCAGGCAGCAGCACATTCGGGTGGACAATGTCACCCGA